>JAZGTI010005329.1:0-23002 GCA_036877585.1 Botia kubotai
TAAAATCTTTTTGATAGATCAGTGGGTTCTCAAGTAATGCATCAAGATGTTAGATGTCAAGATGCCAGAAATCTGAGGCTGTCTCAGCAAGCTTTGTCGTATTGACATAAAACTTTGCATGTCTCATTATGACCACATTATGACTGCCTCATAACAATTTGGTGACAGTGCCACCTATTGGCTAAAAATGTCAGTAGTTTTGTTACGAAGCCGGACTCCCACGCTATGCGGGGAGTCTGGACTCTTATTACGAAATGTTGTTGTTATCTGTTGTCGTCACTGTCTTCACTTCCTGTTCCTGGTAACAGTCATCACTTGCGTCACCGTGATTAGTGTGTGTATTTAAGTTCCGGGTTTTGTATGTTTGGGCGTTATTGTTTGGTGTTTGTCGTTTGTTCTGTGGTTTTTGCATATTGATTATTCCTCTCGTGTTCTCCCGGTTCCTTGGATTATTGGACTGTGTATTTGGACTACGATTTTGCATTACCCTTTTGGATTCTATTGTACTGGACCTGTCTTATGTTCGTCGTGGTTTGTTTTGTTTCACTGCTGTTTGCACTTGCTGGATGCCCCCTTGGCCATCGACGGCGGTTATACAGCGTGGGGACACGCCTACCGGGAGGGGGACATTATGTTACTGTCAGGCTCCTGAAAAATGTAGTTAAGTTAGTAGCGTAGCTACTTGTAGCTAGCTACTCCCTATTACTGCTTACAGTTGAGGAACTTAACATGCAATGCAGGAGTTAAAGTTAAGTATCTTTGTTTATGGTTGTGACTAATCCATCATAAACGAAGACAAAAGGCCAAGGAGCTAATTGTGTATCTTCAGAGAACATCTTTATATTGCCAGTATATTTTTTTTTGCATTGAAAACCACATATTGATTGACCACTGCTGAATACTGTTTCTTTCAAAATATTACAAACTTTTGTTTGGAGTGTGTTGTCCAAAGGTTGAAAATGACATCTGTTGCTTCTGGAAGAAAATGCAAATGTGTCATTGTTGCCTGTACATCTAAACTAGAAGCCTGACTGGGCAAACAAAGAAACACTTTGTGTTTCACACACAAAATGTTGTGTTCTTTCAGGTGTTTCGGACTGATTTTATAACAGCCATGAAGTTACCTGATTCAGCACAACTCAGCTCAGATGAGTTTTATTTCCTGTCAGACCCCTGGAGACAGGAGTGGGAGAAGGGGGTTCAGGTGCCAGCCAATGTAGAGGCTATCCCTGAACCTGTGGTCAGGTAAGACTCATCTTAACAAAACATACATGTTCTTCTTTCATTCTTTATGGGTTTCCCAAGTGAAAATGTAGTGAGTAAGAAAGTTTGATGGTTTTGGTCTTTCTCTCTGCTTAATAAATGCAAACAGAGCAGTTATTACTATTAAAAGAACACTCATTTTAAAAAATAAAAAACTTTCCAATAATGGATTTGAGAAACATATTTTGTTTTGCTAGTTGAAAGTCTCTTCACATCCTAATAGCAATCACTAAGCAGTATAAATATAGTTATATAAATATGTGTTCTGTGGAAGGCACAGAACCATAAAATGTTCGTCCAGTCATTGAATTCGGCCCCAATAAGACATTCTGCTCGCCTGTCGAACTATGTATGCATTCATGTGCTGGAAGAGGAGTGGCTTTGAAGAGCATTCTGAAGGATAGGGTGGGATTTTATGCTTTGAAAGCTAGTTTGCTATTGCTAGCCTCTCCAAAATTGCCTACCCTGGCATTAAGACAAAAAAAACCTTCTGTGCTCTTATTGTCACATTAACATCTCAAAGGAGAACTTCGCTGTTGCTTTACTGTCTCCTGTCAAAATTTCTTGTCTAAAAAGTAGAAAGGTCTCAGGTGAGTTTAAAATATTTCGTTGCATGATATTTCCCTTTGTGTACTCTTTTACAAAACTCATTTTTACAGCGCCACTTTTTAAAATGTTGGGTAGAAATAAACAAATATATTTAGGAATATAGTGTATGTATGCATGTATACATTGTTCTCTATATGGAAGGATGTTTTTGGTCAGTATGCAATGTTTAAGCGACAGTGCAGTGCCCTTTATAAGGTATTATTGGTTATAGACTAATTAAGTGTTATTTCTGGAAACATTCAACACAAGTGATACAAGTGTACTAATACATCAATAAAATCATGCTGTTCTTCCCATTAAAAAAGTCTTTGTGTTGATAAGATAATGTACAACACAACATCTATTAGTCATTGACTAATAGTCATTAAATTGCCTCAGAAAGTTTGTTAAATTACTTTATGGCAAATTACTATATACTACAATGATCCAACATTCATCATATGCTAACATTTACCATGTTTATATTGCACGCTTTGTTTTAACCTTTTCTGGGCCACTTGATTAACATAAAGTAAACTGCATGAAAGATGTGACTTTACAGTGAACTCTGGGTATCTGGTCATGTTTGTGGTCATCCCTGATTGATCAAAGCGCTTCAAAGGCTTTAAGACCACAATAACATCTGGACCTTTCACTTGCCATCCATCTGCAGGCTGTCTCCCATGTGTTCTGCTTCTTAACCTTGATCTTCAGAATCAAGAGATTAGCATGTTTATTCATTTCATAATTTTAGTTCTCCCAAAATGTACTCACCTTCATGTTGTTGCAACCCTGTATTACTTTTCTGCTTCTGAGGAACAGAAAATAATATTTTGAAGTCTGTTGAGCAACCAAACAACAGTGGCACCCATGGACTTCCATCGTATGGACATAAAACCACTGAGACATTCTCAAAATATCTTGTTTTGTTTTCCACAAAAGAAAAAAGTCATACAGGTTTGAAATGAAAAAAGGTTGAGTAAATTGTGAAAATTATTTTGGGTTAACTCACTTTAAATTTGTAGGATAATTTTTGGGTTCATAGTGACAATGGTGGTCACCCAGATGTATATGTGCAATTGTTTTCAGGATTCTTCCGGAGGTAAATCGGATCTCATTCTTTTCACCCGTGCAAACAAGGGGCCAATCAGAGTTTGGATTCAGAGAGTCACGGGGTCACACTGAGCCACTGAGCCGCTACGATCTGGATGATCTAGATGTGGCCTGGCTTGAACTGGTTAATACTGAATTCAGACAACTAGGTAGGATTTATTTACTTGCAGCATGTTACTTTTATAAGGTAAGAAAGTTGACGGGTATTGTAAACAAACAAACAATTAGATGCAGATGAGTGATTCTTTGTGAAAAACAATTACACGCAGAATAACAAATACAAAACAAAAGAACAAAGTAAATACTGGTGTAACTAGTGTTTGAAGCATTCATTTAGAAATGCAAAAATATAAAAGATCCAATATAATAATCAATACTTTGACTAACAAAATCATTGTATCTGTGAATGTTGTTTTTCAAACACACGGTGAAGGCAGAAAATAATAAACAGCCGGCATTTACAGCTATTTACGTTTACACATTTAGCAGATGCTTTTATCCAAAGCAACTAACAGTATGTTCAAGCTATATATTTGATCAGTATCTGTGTTCCTTGGGAATCAACCCCACGATCTTTGCACCGCTAATGTAATGCTCTCTACCAGTTGAGTTACAGAAATGCTAAGTATCAGAAGTACAGATTCCAGAAGAAATTGAAAAAGGTGTTAAACTCAAATAGACTAGTGTACAAGACTCACAGGCAAACTCAATGATAAAATATAGTTTTTCAGTTTATCCTGGAGTGTACTTCTGATACCGTCGAGATATTAACTACAAAAACTACAGCTTTTCCCACAATTCCTATTCACTGTACTGTTGAATAAACAGTAGCAGGCCATAAATAAAAGGCAGATTTTAATGCCTGTCTCAGCACTTCCAGAGCTGGATGAGCTTACTATGGAGCAGGTTGTGATGGAGCTGGAGAGCAGGTGTGAGCAGAACATGCAGCAGGCCATTGAGACAGAGGAGGGGCTGGGCATCGAGTACGACGAGGACGTGGTTTGTGACGTGTGCCGCTCGCCTGAGGGTGAGGATGGCAATGAGATGGTTTTCTGCGATAAGTGCAACGTTTGTGTGCATCAGGTACGAATGAGGAGCAAACTGAAGCAAACTTTCACAAACTCAGTGGCTTTAGTGTTGACAAAAGATTTTATTTTTCTTTGTTGAAGGCATGTTACGGGATCTTAAAGGTGCCACAGGGTAACTGGCTGTGCCGGACGTGTGCTCTTGGAGTGCAGCCCAAATGTTTGCTGTGTCCCAAGAGAGGAGGGGCCCTTAAACCCACCCGCAGTGGAACCAAATGGGTCCACGTCAGCTGTGCCTTATGGATCCCGGAGGTATAAACCGTCTCTAACAATGAATCACTTCATAGAGCATAAAGAAGTAATAATAGATACATTTGATTTAAATTAGTTTTATAAATTGCCATTTTGATCAAAGTTATAGTTTGTAGATGATGCAAACAACTTGGCAGCTAATATATATTTATACTTACTCACTCTGCACATACAAGCACATTTCGTACCCTGTACAGTTTTGTCATTTCTGTTTTTGACGAAGAAATGCTGTGAAGTGTTTAATTTCTTCAGATTTAAAATATTTTCTCCTAGGGCTGCACAATTCTGACAAAAAACATAGTTGTCGATTATCCCCCTTTCACTGAAGTACATTTTAAAATGTAACTTTCTATGAAGCAAAACAAGCTAAAAACTGTTTCTGAAATGCTTTATTAAACTTGTTTGGTAGTTAGTCTCAAAAGGTTTTATCAAATAAACTCGGCATCTTAAATGGTTTAACATCACAGGTCAGCAGAGTATGACGACCATCGGACACGTGACAGCTTTGACATATTTACATTATATTCCAACCACCCTCAGTCTATTTAAACTAGTTTAATATTAAAAGCAAATTGAGCAGTATTTTATAAGTATCAGCTTTAACCTAAAGCCCATTTACATGTATAATCAGGAAAAGTGAACTACTGAAAAAAATTAGTTGTATTTGAAAATATTTTTACACTTTTTATAATAACAAAGATAAAAACATGTATGTCAATACAGTACTGGATCCATGCATTTAATCTAATTTAATCTAGTTTATGTGTACCATAACACAAGCTATCTGCCCTGGCAACTGACATGACAATCAAGTCATAAGATTGTGGCTGTCTTATATGCAGTTTGTAAAGCATTTAGTGATTGAGTGATTTGGGTTGGTCACTTTTTATGTATCAGTTCATTCTGTGCCAGCTGTCATTTTTCAACCAAATTTTCTTTCCTTAGAAATAAGTGTTATCACCACTGTATCAAAACAGTTGTCTGTGCCTCAGTGTATTAATTGTTAATAAAAGTAGTTGGTTATTTTTGGAGCTCTAACTGAGTTTAAATGAACTTCTTACTGAATTGAAGTTTTGGTTTAAATGCATACAGCTTCACATGTTTAACAAATTTGTGATAGTAAAAGATGAGGGTGTTAAGTGAAATGTGAATCGGGAACTGTGAAGAGGCTCTAAATGAATCTATTAGCTTTTTCACATTCACTTACCGCTGAGTTATATAAAGTGACATTGACATTTATATATCTGGAAGACACTTTTGCCTGAAGAAACTTGTCATTACCAAGCAATAATGGATGGAAAAATTCTTATTGAAATGTTTCCTCAGAAGCCTTCTTGTCATGTCATGTGACTGTAAGAAAAGCCTTTCAGCCGGAAATTTTAGCGGTCAGGTGGAGGGAAAGACTGAGTACACGTTAACTCTGTTTGACATGCAGAAGGCTACTGAATATTCCATTCAAAGAAGAACAAGGAAAAAAACGACAGGAAAAGAAGGATTAGAAGTCTGGTCAAAATGGCTCTTCCAACAACACTTACTATTTATGAAGAGTGAGGCAGTAATAATAACATAATGAGGAGAGAGTGGTAAGGCAACTGAGTGAAAAGGCAGGGAGAAATCTGTTAAAGAACTAAGCAGCGACAGATGAATAAATTGATCAGAGCACATGAGCTGAGCTGGCACATCTTATCAGTTTTATGAATTAGTTCAGACACTTTTCTTATTAAATTCAGAAATATACTGAACCAAAAAATGTATTACAATGTATAACATGTTCTATTATAGATACGTTACATATATGTGTATTCTATTATGTCACGGTTAACTAGTTGGTTGTTGAGTGATTAGTAAACCATTCTGTCCCATCCATAATCTAAAGATGTTTAATGAATCCTCTGAGTGGTTCTGACTTGTTTATGTGTCACTGAAGGTGAGTATTGGCTGCCCCGAGAAGATGGAACCTATCACAAAAGTCTCTCATATTCCAGCAAGTCGATGGGCCTTGTCTTGTAGTCTGTGTCGTGAACACACAGGCACATGTATACAGGTGAGAGAGATGGTAGAGAGAGCTGTTCTCTGCACATTCATTGTTCTGAAATCCCACAAATATTTATGAGAAGTTGGGGAACTTCCAACGCATCTTAACTGACTGTGAATCCAAATCTGATTTTTGTGAATGTCCGATTGGAATCTGGTCACATTTAGCAAGTGTGAAAGACAATTGCATAAAATCAGATTTTTACAAATCTGTGTGAAGCTGTATTTATATGTGGTTTGAAATCATCAATCGCATTTCTGGAAAGCCCGTCTTAGCGTGACCACTCTGATTGGATTTGCAAAGCTTTTGGCTTATGTCACAATCCCACACCACATAAAACTTAAACATGTCAGACATCGATTGTGTGGTCCATGTGTAGGTTGCACAGAAATTACAACTAGTGGAGACTGCAGCACGGTATAAAGCCACGCATACCAGCCTCCTATGTTTCATTTTTAGACTGCTTTCTTAGACATAGTTATCCAGCTATTTCTTGTCACGTTGTAACAACTTGAAAACCCCTTCATTTTGTTTTTGGTGTAAACCTACCAACGCAACACCATTGCCATAGAAACAACAGCAGATATTATTGAATATGAAAGAGTGCCACATGACACAAAAATCAGATCTGAACAGTTGTGATATACAGTGTGGAAAATTAAATAAGATTCCAATAAGATATGCACAAAATCGGATTTGGACTGACAACCTGAGCATAGGCCTTGGTAAGCTGTCCTAACCTCCTTATCTATTATCTGTTTATTTTGCACAGTGCTCCATGCCATCTTGCATCATTGCCTTTCACGTGACCTGTGCTTTTGAACATGGACTAGAGATGCGCACCACTCTGGCAGAAAATGATGAAGTGCGCTTCAAATCTTACTGTCTAGAGCACAGTAGTGGGTCACAGTCAAACAGTAGTGCTGGGAATTCTGATAGACCCGAATCACGACATGCAGGGGCGGATGTGTCAGGTATCCATTCAGACCGTCCAAAGCAGGACCAGACAGAGCGAGAAAAAGCCAGTCACCGCAAGCAGAAGCTGCAGGAGCTTGAAGATGAGTTCTACAGATTAGTGGATCCCAAGGATGTTGCAGAAAGCCTCTGCCTGCCTGATGCCCATGTGGACTTCTTGTACCAGTACTGGAAACTGAGAAGAAAGGCCAACTTCAACCAGCCACTGGTGGAACTAAAGCAAGATGAGGTGGACAATCTGGCCCAGCAGGAGCAGGACATTCTCTATCGCCGCCTGAAGCTCTTCACTCATTTACGACAGGATCTGGAGAGGGTGAGAATCTCTGTCCTCCAGCATGTTTCCAACATTCCAAAATTTGAATTTATATGAGGTCTCAAACTTGTTAAGACCTGTCTTTTTATCAAACATACTTTCCCTGTTGTTATTGAATACTTAAAGGTTTTCAAAACACAGGTTTCCCAAACACACTCCATCCCTTAAATAGTCCTGCAAACTCATGCCATAGTTAATAAAAGGCTGGTCAAACAAAATTTTTTAAAAGAACCACAATTGAGCTAATAAAATTGCCAAATATGAATGAATTAGAAAAAATTTAAAAAATGACTAACATGGCTGATTTAGACACTGTCAGAGAAGTTAATCAAATCTGGAAACTGTTAATGTGTTGCTGAAGATTTCTGGAATGCAGACATTGAATTTTTAATAATATTGTATTTAAATACCTGTCTTCATAAAAAACGAATATGTACATTTTTAAATTTAAATTAAGGTTAATGAGAAAAACAATTTTTTTATTACCATTTCAAAACTCAAAATTAGACTATATCTATAAGCTTACATTATTAGCAAACAATGTAATTAAATTAAGCAGCAATTGGGGGTTGGTTTAGTTGTTTCACAAAACATGTTGTAAATGTTGTAAAATCAAGATTGTAGCATCTGATTTTTTCATAATATTTATCTTAGTCGTATTTATATATTTATAACTATATAGGCCTATTACATCATTGCATTTTTTTTAGTTTTTTATATGCATTGTCCAAAAACAGAGTTCGAATTCGGACAATAAAGTTTTAACATTACGATAATAAAGTTGTAATGTTTTTGCATTTTTAAAAAATGCAGTTTTGCCAACCTACTTATCTACCTACCTGTCCTGTACATTTTGTTGCTCTTTAATCCCTGGGAGAAAATAAAATCATTAATGCCTTTGGCCCCTGTGAACTCTACTGTTTATGTAGAAGTGATTAAAGCATGCTGATGAAAACTGCAAGCATCAGTTACACAACTTATACAAATCATCTGCTTTTCATTAACACTTGAACATGCATGTCAACATGTCATAATAACAACTTATAAATTCACCTGAAGGCAGCACTAATTACGTTAGATGTTAATGTTAATCATGTCGCATTAGTTATCTAGTTACGTAGCTACACAGCTACATGTAACACCAATATCAATCTTTTGTACACATTTTAATTTTTATGATTTAAGTTTTATGATGACGAAAGCACTGTTGGCAATGTTATCTTTATGGGCAAGATGACGGGGTCTCGTTTTGGCCTTTTGGCTTAGAGCAAGGACACAGAGCCAGGCTAGGTTCTAGGTCAGCACTCACTGTGCTATCCTTTCTACTTACTATTTATTTATTGTCCACATTATTTCAAGTACTGATTTTCCTATTTTTTTTGCGTGTCGACTATGGTGCATGTAGGCTGTTCTGTCCTGCTCTGGCACCCCTGCACAAACTGCTGGTGCAGCGCATTGTTAGTAAAAGCATTAGAGAAACATAGAAAACAAATAAGCAGAAGAAAATTATAAATAAAAATAAGCAGTTGAAAATGTGGTCAGGCTTTGTTGACTTAAAGGGATAGTTTGTACCTGTATGAACTTTTTCTCCGTGGAACACAAAAGAAAATATTTTGAGAAATGTTACAGTGGTTTTGTGTCCATACAATGGAAGCCAATTGGTGCCACTGTTGTTTTGTTACCAATGTATTCAAAATATCTTCATTTGTGGTTCTCGAAAGCAAGAAAGTTTGGAATGCAAGTTTGGAATGACATGAGGCTGAGTAAATGATGGAAGACTTTTCATGTTTGGGTGATCTATCCCTTTAAGCCACTGACAGTTGTGGTCTGCTTTGCTCTCACACACAAAGTACCTAAACTCTGTAATGTGTCTGGTCCCTCACCTCATCACTCCTCTGGCTCCTCACTGTTTCAGCAATTTCTCTTCATCTGCCTCTGTGTGTGTGTATGTTTGTGTGTAAGTATTTGGCTGTTTATTATCAGGCTGGCTGAGGTCCAGACAGTAGCTGCCTCAGGGGAGCATCAGCTCTTCAGAACACCCCAATCTGCTCTCTGTTGCATTAGGGTGCTCTTGCCCAAACACACACACATAGAGAGGACAAATAAAATGGCATTCACAGCAAGACCTGCGACAAACAATTATTTCTTTCACATAAAGAAGATAAAAGGGCTTGGTGACATGAGGTGAAAAGGAAAGCTGTTTTGGAGGCAGAGCAAGGTATTTTGCAAAATTAAGCTGAAGCTGTTGTCATACAAAGGCTGTGTTCTAAAGTGATTTTTACTGCCTTTATACTATAGCACAACCCTACAGTTTGCCTGTGAAGTCAGTACGGTTACAGGTAAAGTTGAAAATATTTCAAAGTGAAAAGTACTGCAAGGCATTGCAGAAAGAAAGAAAGAATTGTCAAAAAAGAACTGCTGCTGAAAAAAGAAAGGCTTACAGTAATTTGGATTTTATGGATTTGGATTTTATTAATAATTAATATTTTTACAGGATGCCCAGGACCCTGTTTTTGTGTCGCCTGTTTTTTTATCATTTATAGACAAATGTCTGTATGTAACTTGTGTGTTTGCTTTTAGGTCAGAAACTTGTGCTACATGGTCACACGCAGAGAGAGGATCAAAAACTCTTTATGCAACCTGCAGGAGAAGATCTTTAACCTGCAAATTCAGCTCTTAGAGCAGGACCTTGCTGGAGGTATGGAACCACATACACACTCTCACATGTTGCTTTAAAAAGTCAAAGGTTTAAATCAGTGCATCTATAACAAACTTTAATATCAGAAGAACTTTCTTGGCAGGAGCTTTCTTTTTTTAATTCTGTTTTCATGATCTGCTGCTCGTTGTAATTAATAAATAATATCCCGTGAATAAGTCCACAGTTATTTCTATTCTCTTCCTAAATTCTCACTCATACGTTTTTTCTTCCATGCTGTTTTTTTTACTGTTTACATATTTCTTTAAATCTGTCCTTTACTGTGGTAACAATTTTAAAATAAGAAAATGCAATCGACCATATGCCTTATTTTGTATATTTCAGATTGGTCAAAATAACTTCATGCAGTCTTTATGTAAAGCAAACAAGAGAGCTGCATGCAGTCTTTTGCTTGAAATATTATTGTAGTGGGATTTTCAGGTAGCAGGATGCCATTATATCTCAGTTTTCCTGGCAGTGCAGTGTAAAGGAGTCTGCATTTGGTTGGCTTTCTGTTTGCAGTGTTCATGATTGGTGAACCTCTGACTTTGCACTTTCCTCAGCTCACTGCGTTTCTGTCAGCCGCTGTTAAGACCTGTATTTATTCTGCCATTTAAAGAGCACGGGTAAAAACACAGAGATAAGAGAACACTGCTGCCAGGCCTGTAAGCCCCATTAGAGGCAGAAAAAACAAAGCTGCCTTCAGGACAGTATTCAGCACACAAGCTTACTATAATTTTATACTCTTTTCTAACTGATTTTCCACTCATAAAAAACACTCTAGCCCAACCAGAGACATAACGGGGGAGATTGCCCACTATAACAGAGAAATAGTAACACTATGGCTGTTGTTTAGAATAAAAGCTCATTTAAAAATGCATGGTTTCGGTTTTCACTGCAGTGTTTTAGCCTAAGATCTTCATTCCAGTGCATCACGGCTTATTTTTTTATCTGTCAAAATAATCATTTTGAATTATTCAAAGTTTACAAATTCTGTAACTGACAGAAAAGTTGCTGTTAATGCAACATATAGAAAGCTAAATATTTGGCTAATACGTAATACAATTAGTAGACTTCCACAGCAATCCTCAACAGGTTTGTTATATTCCTTTATGAAGCCCAGCTCTCACGTTTACCCCATTTTTTCAAATATCATATTCTATATTTTCTATTCCCTTAATTGACACACATGATTCAAATGATTAGCTTGTTAGCAGGAGATGATTTGAACTGCGTGTGTCAGGTAAGGGAGACAAAGTAAATGTGCCGTGCTGTGGTTAATCTGGATTAAAGTAATAGTTCAACCAGAAATGAAAATGTAGTTGTTATTTGTCATTCAAGCCCCTTATACCATAACCATAACTGAGATTTTGGTTTTGCTTTCCCTGTGCAGTAGGTGGGGCCCACCTCTTAGCAAGCTTTAAAAGTTTACAAACATGTAATAAAATAACTGCATATGACTTGTGCTGTTTATTATAAGTGCTCTGAAGGCATGTAAATAGGTAATAATTTATTATTAAATCAAGGACATTGATCTGTGCGTTTTCATTTTTTGTGACTGTGTTTGAAACAGTACCGTTCAAGAAGCTTGCTTTCAAATTTTGATTATCGCCATAACAACCAAAACCAAATCAGCAATATCCACAAACCATCTGCACAAAAACAACATAAATAATCATGGCCGAAGAGTTTGATATCTAACCAAGTTTGTGTCTACTCTACTCTCTTGTTATGGATATTTCTGTTTTGTTGGTATAACGTTTTTTGAATATAAGTCTTCTAAACTCCTTCAACAATGCAGTCACAGAGAATGCACACTGACAGAAAGGCAGAAGTTAAAGTTCACATAAAATAATTTAGTTTTTTACCATTGATTTTACACAGTATGCCACAATGAGTTAAATTTGCCAAAAAAAAGCATTAAAAAAATTTTGGCAAAATTGTTTTAGTCATGTCCATCATGTATTTTTACTACATCATGTAGTATATACATAAATTTACAATATTTATTTACCTAAAATATTTATTCACATAACAGTTAACAGTAAGTCTTTCATATAGTCTTTTAAATAAGCATCATATTATTTATAAAGCCATAAGAAGTAAATTACAATACAATTACGCAGCTCACAGGACATTTAAGACGCAGCTAGCTACATTAAGCATTTAATAAGTATATTGTGTGGTTTTGACATTTTCTGAATTTTACAGAAAAAACTCTGAGAGGTGAGATGGTTCATCGCAATGGGGCCAGAGAACGAGTAAAAGAAAGGAGGAAGAGTAGCCCAGAGAAGAAAGAGAAATGGAGATCGGAGAACAACTCCCTGTTCAAACAGCTGGGTAAGTGAATACTGCAACATAACAGTGTGTCATTTTTGCACCTGACCTGACAAATGACAAAGTTTACAATTTACAAAACCCTAAGCTAAGTTAGACGTCAGCAGTTTCCCAGGAAGCAAGCCAACAGGGCGACAGTGGCATAGAACCAAAACTCCAATGATTTAGAGGTGGAGAAAAAACCTTGAAAGAAGCCAGGCTCAACCGAGAGGGCCAGTTCTCCTCTGGCACGTTAAAGCTGCAATGGATATGAACAGGGTTGATTATAATGATTTATAGTTATTTATTGATGGAAAAACTGATGGTTCCGATTATATTTGATAATATGACGGGCACTGAGAAATCATGCCAACAGAAACGGTGAGGCATAATGTTACTAATTGCAGCCATAACATCACACTGCTGTGACTAAGCGGGGAACAAAATATAGAAACTAACTAAGCTAAAAGTAGGCATGTATACAATGGTAGGTTTACTAAGGAAGTCTATCAAATACTGATGATCTCAGGGTCTCGGGTCATGCACTCCAGTCCCTCACCATCTGGTCTCAGAGTTTGGATCCAGCTGACTACAGGACCTTGGGGAATGAAAGACAGACAGATTTAGTGTGGAGCCAGTACATCTGTTCCTGTGGGAAGTGTTCCCCTGTTCCGGTTTACCTAATTAATGCAGCCTAATAATCCCTTAAGGGATTTGAGTGATAAATCCATATGACTATGTGTAGGCTAGTTTAAAGAGGTGGGTCTTTAATCTAGATTTAAATTTTCATAATGTGTCTGCCTCCCGGACAACACTAGGAAGCCTATTTTAAAGTTTGAGCACCAAATACGAGATTCTGAGTACTAACAGTTTTCAGAATTTTCAGATCGCAGTGAACGCGAAGGAGCTCGCTTAAGTATTGAGGAGCTAAACCATTCAGGGCCTTGTAGGTTATCAGCAAGATTTTAAAATTAATATGATGCTTGATAGGCAGCCAGTATAATGTTGACAAAACTGGGCTTATATGGTCAGTTTTTGAATTAATCTTGCAGGGCAGCCACCCAGTAGAGCATTGCAATAATCAAGTATTGATGTCATGAATGCATGAATTAATTTTATAGTTAATTAATATTAATAATAGTAAAAAGGCACATAGCAGTTGTACACGTATGTCAGCAAGTAATGCAGATATCTCATTTATAACGATGTGTCTATGAAGCACACATTGTGCCACTGTGGTTCAGACGTGTGTACATTAAATTCACAATGGCCAAATTTGAGGCTTATTAAGATAAATATAATTCATTTTATAATTAATATAATAACTTCTTTGTGAATAAATGACTTAAATTGTATGACTAAAGAGAAGGTTAGTTTGTTCTGGTGTTTGAAGATTTGTTTTCCTTCGTTTTCTTATTATCTTCCTATTCCAATTGTATCTGTTTTCTTCTTCCGCTTTTGCGTAAATGGCAGCCCATAGAACCATAAAAGTTTGAAATTTGTTTAAATAAAAATGAGGATATGAGGCTGTTATCTTCACAGAACTTTTGTGTAGAAAAGTTCTCAACTCATCAAGGCAATGTTCTAAGTGTACCCTATTTGTCAGCACCCCCTAGTGGTCAAGAGATATAGCGAAATTTATAAAACATGAAAAATTCTACATATTGATGCATAACTTGCATCATTAGATTTGTTGGCTTATGCCAAAATTTTCCATTTTCTACCATACTTCCTGTCTGCCATAACTTTTCCTACAAAATTTGTACAATCTGTACAAATCTTTTTATATAGAGACACTTGTAACAAAAAGTTATTAAAAGCTTTTTGATTGATCAAATGGTGAGCACGCCAATAGGACTTGAGGCTGTATCTTTACAAAACTTTGGTGTATTGACACAGAACTTGTTGTATGTCATCACTAGCACATCTTGTTCACGTCATAGAAATTTGGTGACAGCACCACCCACTGGTCAAAAGCTCAACGGCAAAAGTCTGTGACAGCCCATAGAACAGGACATAGGAAAGATATTAAATTTGGCACACAGTAAGAAATGTTACCACAGCCAATTTGGAGTATCTACCTCAAACCCTTTAGCACCACCAACAATTCAAATTTTACTCATGTTTATGCTCTTTTGCCTCATTTAGCACCACCAACAGTTCAAATTTTACTCAAGTTTATGGTTTTTTGACATGTAAATTGAGAAATAAAATTATTTCGTCATCTGATTTCTTGGCTCATGCCAATTCCAACACACCCTATAACATCATTTCCAGTCAGTAAAATGTTTCTGCTATTTTGAAATTTTTTAACTTTTTTAACAACTTTTTGAACTTCTAGAGCGTTTGTCCAATTTGCTTGAAATTTGGTATGTAGCATCTAGCTCACCCATGACAATAAAGCTTTTTTTATACACCCAACCATCTTTAAATAAAGTGCAGACAAATGTGCCAAGTTCACACACAAATAGACGCGAGGCTACATCTTATCAATTTGTCGTATGAACACCAAACTTGGTATTTGTCATCACAGGCATGATCTGAGGATACATGCACAGTTTCATCACAGCACTGTACACATACACATACTAGTGTTGAGATAGAAAAAATTTATATTTTTGCTTATAACTTTTAAATGCTTTGTCCTAAAGTCATGAGGGTGATCTCCTTAGATTGCTTGAGGCATGCAGAGTTGAAACGATATCAAGTTTTCTTTGGTTGGCCATTTTGAATTTTCTAGTGAAACACTGTATTTTTTTACGAACGCAACTGCGTATCTTAATGAAACTTGGTTTATCATGCTTATTGTTTAAAAGTACTTACAAAGTTTCAGCTGGTGCCCCCACTGGTCAAAAGTTAAAAAATGTATGAAACTGCTAATAGCTTTTGATTATTTTGCCTTATTGTCAGATAGGCCTACTTGTTTGGTAGCTTGGTTTTAACAGTTTTTTTCACCGTTTGTTTTGTTTTTGAAACTTACAGTTTTGTTTCATAATACTATGATCTCCTACTGTATACATACTGCAAAAGTTTGATTCTTCACTTTTTGACCACTTTAAATACAACACCAATGTGATATGTTTTATTTTACATTTCACTACTTTTTACTGTTAAAGCTGATGCTAATCCTGTGGAATAGATTACTTTTACAAGAACCAAATATACCAGTCAAAATCATAAGTGCAGTATGCTTTGATATCTTGACATCATGTATCCACAGCATCACCCAATGCGTTCAGTTGTAATGGTGAGATTTAGGTGGGCTAGGCAAGCAAAGAAAAATCCATCTGTGAGTAATTGGAATTTTTACTAAGAATGTTAGGTCTTTAACATGGACAGTTGATTCCTGAATGTTCATCCACAGTATACACTGTCTCCTCCATAGGTTTCACCAAATCCTTCCCACTGGATGACTCTCTGTTTGACAGCTGGCTGGCTCAGTCTGTTCACATCACCACAGATAACATGCTGAGCCAGTGGTCTCTGTCTGGAGAGACCCATGACCCCTCGGCCAGCCTGTTGTCAGACCAGCTCCTGCAGGGAGAGGAAAGCTTGCTCAGCCTGATGATGGACCACTCCATGAAATCCACCTGGAAAACACCCCAGCTGGGCCGCAAGACGAGGGGCACCCTACGAAGCCGCAGTCACAGGAAGTCCATCTCACTTCCACGGGCAAGGTCCACAGCGAAAGGGACAGAGGAGCAGCGCTGTGCAGGGGATAAGCGTGGAGAGAAAGCACGTCATCTCCGCCATCATCGCACCCGCACCCGCAACTCAGGCAGGTCGGACCCACCACAGCTGCCCATCTCCAAACTGGACTCATGCCACATTTCAGAGGAGCACAGCTCTTGGAACAGCAGCGTGAATGCTGGGGATGCAGAGACCGGCAAGCTCTCGCAGATGGCCCTGCGTCTACCTAGACAGGGCAAATCACGGTGTAAAAGCGAAATGACAGATGCCACGCGTCAGAACAGCACTGGAAATGACAGATCTGCATTGGACCCCGAGACGGACGGCTATTTCTCGGATGGAGAACAGAGTGACTCTGAGTTGTGCTCCACCAGCCGAAAGTTGCGTTTACCCCAGCTGCATGCTGGGAATGAGGAAGTAGTGCAGCGAAGCGTGCTTGCCTTGTAAAACCACATCATGATTGTTTTTGGATGCCATGGTATCGTTCTAATCCTCTCATTGTTACTATAGCATACGCTTCTAAAATAGAATGGTTTCTTTCATTACATCCATTTCTAGCCCTTAGACTGTAATAGCTTGTGAAATCTTGTGAAACAAAATGTTTTAGTTTTTTTTTCTTTAGTCACTTGCTTACAATAATGGAACCATAACCCTTTGTGCTTGACAAAGCAGAAAAAGAAAAACAATGCTTAGTTAGACTGCAGGATGTATCGTCTTGGAAAGCAATAGGATCTGTTCTAGAACAGGGACAATGATGTGGGCATTATGTCTGTTCAGGTTGTGTTTGTTTTGAATTAATCCATATGTAGTACATCTCCATAAAGGTGGCTAATATAGCCACTCAGTTTATGATGTACAGAGAAATTATTACACATCTGTCCTCCTTTTAAAAGCACCAATAGTTATTGGGGAATGTAGCACAGCTTTACCTGTCATATCTACATTTCTTATTCTATTTGGACAAAGACTGGACTAGACATAGCAGTGTCCTGTGTACATGCATGCTAGACTTTTGGCAGTGGCAGATTAGCTTCCTTGTGGCTGAATCTCACAAAGCCTTTTAAAAACATTTCACCCCAAAATCAAAAGAAAATGTTACTTAAAATAACTTGTCTTTTTTATTGTGAGATTTTCATGACAGTTAAACATATTTTCACCTTAACTTCTTGTTACTGTAAAGTGATGTAAAATTGATAAAATCACACGCACACACACACACATATATATATATATATATATACTACATCATGGTAGTATTTGTTCTACTCCCTTCAGGTATTTTTATTTACAGAAAAATAAATTTATTGTAAATAGTAATGACAATTACTACAAATATTATGATGATAATACAATAATAAATATTAATTAATTTTATTAACTTAAAGTAAATGTCAAGATGCTTTACTGAATTAATTTTTGGAATGAAAATGTGTTTGGTTGTTATGATGTCACAATGGATAAATATGACATTTGTCCTGATTTTGGGGTGAAATCTGACTTGGATATGTTTTCATGAGATTCACCCTTATATCTAACACTGTCTCTTCCACTTTTTGTCTTGTTTTGGTTCAGAAAGAATCATCAGCGTTCTTCATGAAAGTGTGCCTTCTGCAGCTCCCCGAATCAAACTAGTTCTCAGCTTTTTTAACCAATGCGACAGAATGATGGCAATCAAAAAAGAAAAAACTTGGTCCATTTCAACGTAAAGCTTATTACAGTGCCTAGAAAAGCATTTGCCATTAATTTACCAACATCACAGAAAGCAGCTTCTTTATATAAGTGCTGCACTTAAACCAACAAAATTTAGTTCGCCAATTTCTTTATTGACTGAAATTGAATTCACACTTAGAAAGTATCCTCAGGCTTTGCTCATGCTTTTCCAGTTTATTTCTGGCTCTTCTGGTGTTGTGTAATCAATCAGCCCATAGTGTTTATCTCAGGGTTTAAAAGAAGTGATTGCAATCATTTGAGAGAGCAGCCTAAAAGTTTAAATGTGAACATTCACTAACAAAGTTTCTTTGGCAAAACATAATGTGCAATGTTTATTGTCTTCTAAGAGGCTTTCTAGGTATAATGGTGAAACTGCTTTTTTATGATGCCAAAGAAGGAAAGGTGGGCATATGCTCTGAAGTAGATATAAACAGTGTCTAGATCTTCTATGGTTTGTGGCTTGCACTGATATCTACCTTACACACTCCTGAACTGCATTATCAGCTCAGTGTCTTTTATCACACACAGTGTCCAGCGATGGGCCACAGGAAGTCTTCATGTCACAAAGCTTCATCTGTAACTGTTTATTAGACACAACTGACAATATGTAGCTCACATATGATGTGTAAATGTAAGCGTGTGTTCTCGCTGAGGTCTGGTTGTGTGTTTATCTGCCCTAAACACAAGGAATAGTCTGCCCATTTTTTGTGAAACACAAGGGGAGAAATTTTACTAACATTCGCACTGCTGTTCTTCATATAGTTCATGATCAGGCTTCAATAAAAGGAACCATCAAGTCCTCTGAAGTGATACAAGTGTTGTGTGATAAGCAGATTAAAAAAATGTGAGTTAAGTCGTGTACTTTGCCTCCATTACAGCCCCTAATTGTCATTTACACGAGTTTGACAGAAGATGGCATTGGTTCATTAATTTAGTAATCATTAAAGCCATCATGTGGCATAAAGAGGACTTAGAGAATATAGCACACAAGTTGTATGGACTGCATTTATAGATTGGTGTGTGGTTTTATTTTTAATAATTTTTACTCACCATTAGAATCTTTTTTTAATTATATAGAAACAAGTGACATGAATGTTCTTTAAATTCCTCCTTTTGTGTTCCACACAAGTTGGACAAGCCTAAAACAACAGGCATAAAACAACATGAGGGTAAGTGAATAGTGACAGAATGCTCCTTTTTGTGTAAACTGTTCCATCTTAAACAGGCTACGTTAAACTCGTCATTCACTCAGACAGACGACTGTCTGCTGTATCCACAGACGGATTAACCTGTACAGATCTCTTGTATCTTAGCCACTTTAATAGAGACTGATCATACCCATTAGTGACTTACTGTTCTCGGGTTCAGTATGCACCAAACACAGACATGAAATACTGTGCCTTTAGTGATCTAGGGTAAACCCACTGCAAGTGTTCAAGCTTCTTTGTCATGCTTAGTTGCTGTTTGTGTACCAAAACTAATGTATAATCTGCATAATATCTGTAAATGTTCAGCTTCTGTGAAATTATTTCCTTCACGCAGAAATCCAAGCTCTACTGCTCAGTTATGTGTTAGAGGAAAAGAATAACCAGAAAAGTACACTTATATGTTTTTGCAAACAGTTATCATGCCCACAAACGGTAAATAGTCTACTGGTTAATCTTGTTCTCTGGCCTCTCCAGAGGGCAGAATAGCAGAAAATCATGAAAAGCAGCTTTTCTCAGAGTTTCAGTTGTTAGGCCTAAGAAAACACTTTTTACTTGCTGTTTTATCCACAAGAAGAAAAGTTAAAGGGAATCTGTTTGCTTTGCGGTCAGGAATGATGATTCATAATTTAAATGGATCAATTTTATGGAGAATGTCCAGGTCATATTTCAGCCCAAATTAAATAGTAAAAACAATACTTATTTGAAGTATTCAATTACTTATATTTAAACAAGATCTTTATTTTTACATTGTGACATTTTAAGCCGATTATCCACGAGTACACTAATGTGCTACTGCACATGTACCTGAAGTTTGTTTTATTAATTAGTGGGTCCACAAGGTGGCACTGTCGTTGTTTCAGAGGTAGTCTAATAAAAAGAGGCGGAAACACCAGAAAACTATTGGAGACCACAACAACAATGGACTAGTAGTCCTTTGATTGAGTACAAAGACTATGCAGAGTACAAACAATTTGGTGATTTGATTTAATATTGATTAGTTATCAATATTTATTTAAAACATTTAGTTTTGTAGACATGAAATCCATATTTAAATAAATAAATGCTGGTAACTGAAACCTTCCTATTTAGCTATATTACTGAAATACACATTTACATTAACAGTAGGCCCACACAGGACAAGAGGCAAAGTACAGATAATACTCACATCCTCTCACAGTGTTTCCCCTATTTAGTGAGTTTTGAGGATTTAGTAGGATTATGGGGAAACCTCATGGGATCCGGTTGCATGGTCCTCCATAAGAATATTTTGTACAGTTTAAAGATAAAGCATCAGTCTGGTGCATTTTGAAAGAAAAATTAAGTGACTAAATCTATGAAGAACTTTGTGCTCGTGTAAACAATTTTGTGCTCTAGTAGTAATTTAATCATTGGTTGCATATATATGTGAATGGTGATGATAGGGCACAGTCACATACACAACACATGGTAAATGAGAGTTCATAAATGGTCAGCAGGAACATTTCTCCTGTCAATTTAAGATCTAAAGCATGTATACAATACTGTGTTGACAAACATCTGATTTCTGTCCCAGCAGTTTATGTTAAAAACTAGTAAATGTGCGGTCAAACACAGCATGTGAAAATTCTATGGAGACCCCTACGAATATGGACAGCAACCAAATATATCATACACTAAAGCATTGTTTTTTTATTCACACATGGATTCTGACGTGCTTGCACTGTTATTGTTTTTGTTATTTAAAGCTGTATTGTACAAAATGGGATTGTGCAATACTGCTATTATCTATCTGAAAAGGTCTCAGTGTCATGACTACAGCCCATTTCCTTGCAGTGTGCGCGTGGGAGCTGAAGTGGCGGTGGTGGCGGGAGTAGAGGGAGTGGGGGTCTGATTGACTGTGAGTGATGCTTTGCATGCTTTGCCAAAACAGCGGTGCAAAACACACAGAGGTCTTTGTTGTGAGAAGTGTAAAAATCAAATTTTGGTTCGTTTTAAAACTGTGGTGGGACAAATTAGACTATGGCAGGCCGCCACAGTATAGGTAATGAATGGGAAATTTAGCTCTCAATTCATAACCTTACAATACATTGAAGATCAATTTACCTTATAAACAGAGAATCAATATTTTTTTACCCAGCCCAAGTATACTTTGGCTTTAAGCACCTTAAGCCAAAGCCTCCCAGAAATGATTATATCATAATGTATAAAGACTTAAAATGCTTTAATTATTTGATCCTAAAACAAATTTTTTTAGGGGTGAAATATGACCCAGATTGTTCCCTTCAATATCCTTGATCAGTATTGTCAGTAATCTCTCTGTTTAACCTGCATGCACTTCTGTATTTTCTGCTGGTACAGAAGCTCTGTTCAGATGTGGGTCACTGAACTCAATCTGAACTGCAGCATTTGAGAAAGCCATCATGAAAGATGTTTTCCAACGTTCTTTTGTTATTATATTAAAGCAGGACTCAAAATGGGTTCTAGAGCCACTCTCCTGTCTGTTTAGTATTCAGCTAAATTTCCCCAGACGTCCCTGTGTTTTTTCTTATTTAGATTAGAAAAGGATCAGGAAAGAGGAAAACTCGTAGACTGTAATCCATTAAGAAACGTATGTCCTGTAAATCTATCAACATCTTCAACTTTTCACTGGTTCTGATATGATATGAATGTTGCAGGAGTTTATTCTTCTATATTCTTTGTTTCAAGGAATGTTGTGCCATTTGTTAATAGCAGAGAGAACTATTAAACATAGAAGAGCTATTTTAAATTATTTTAGGCTTTTTTTGCTATATTTATTTTCTTGTATTGGAAATCTTTATAGGAGGAGAAAAAGACAAGTATTTTTCATCTGTGCAAAAACCTATTTTTCCCTTTTTGTACATTTTCCATGTTAAGCAGTCGTTTAGAGCTGCTATAAGGTTCATGTGAATATAATGGTCATGTGACTGTATGTGCATGCTGTTTGTGACGCCTTAATAATGGCTCCCATCCCATCATCGCCAGCGCTCGCCTATGGTCGCCAAGTGCAGTCAATAAAGTTGTGCTTTCCATTTATGCGTTTTTATACTGTGTGTTACTTCTGCACATGCAAAAACACAAGTTCACGAACTTCAGAGAGCACTGCCATTTAGGTACTCTGCAAACTTTCAAGTTCTGATCCACAGAGCCCAAGCAAGACTTACAGCCAGATCTAGGATTCTTAATATGCTGAAGAAGATTTTTTAGCTAGATAATCTATAGATTTTGATAACGTTAATTCAAACAAATGTAAACAAAATTATACATTTACTTTAAGCCTACACATAATCAAACAAACTTCAATAATAAACATAACATCTAACCAGTTTCACCTTGTTAGTGCCAAAAATGTTCCACATATCAGGATCCATCCTGCACACTATAACTGGCTAAAATGTTTTGCTTCAGTTCACTAGTTCTTGCACAACACTAACAGAAACAATAGAAAATACTAGGTAAATATACATATATGGATAAGAAAAAAAATTAAGCAACTTGTAAAAATAGTGGTACTGCAATAATACTAAAGTTAAATTTGCTGTCACTGCCACAATCTTCACTTTAGGAAATAGTTGCTACAGTAAGGTTAACTTGCCAAATTAAGTTAATAAGTTAATCAGTTAAGTAAAACTTCTGTTTTGTCTGAATTTAGTAGTAGAAAGTTGCTAGTCATCCATCATTTTGATATCGACTATGCATTCTGTTAGTTTGGTGAATTTATGTGCCTTTTGACATTACAAAGTAGCGTGCCATGGTCAAAAC
>JAZGTI010005330.1:0-25668 GCA_036877585.1 Botia kubotai
AAAGAATAATTACATCCACATAATCTCTCCAATTGTTTTCAAGAAATCGTATGTACAAACAATACAGCACATGCAATACTCATAGGTGAACTGATCATGCCTATGCGATTATGACGCCCACATCTAGACAGGAAGCATTCTTGATATAAAACACGACCATCAACAATCAAAAAATGAAATGAAAATCCTGACACAATGTGCAGACGTGCTGAAAGGCCTTCCTCTTCGTAACGACACAAGCTACTTTAGCAAGCTAAGCCACGTCCATGACAATTAAGTTGTCAGAAAAGGTTTCAAAAAGCTTTTTGGTTATAACCGCGATCAATCACCGATCTGGGCCCAAAACATGTCAAAATCAACCCTTTCAAACCACCGAGGCTCCTCAGAAAACAGGATTAATTAATCGTACAATCATTAGGAGTTCAATCCATTAAGATGTCTACAACAACAACTGAAACCATATCGCTAAACTCAATTAACACCATTAAATGAAGTTTTTTCCCACTGTTAATCGTGCTGTTGGGCGTATTTAGACCGTTCTTGTGAAAATACGACATGGTTATGAAGGCCGATCTTATGCACAGGCCTGAGCAGATCCTTTTGTTTATTTTGTACAGTCCGTAAATCAAATACCCATTAAGTGAAACCTGCTTGCGGTCTTCACGCGACCAAACCTTTCAGCAACATCATCATAAATGAACATAAACGTTGATTCCTCACAAACAAATAAAATACAACACGAACTGCTGTTTTATTGGCTACGAGGCCCTGCACACCGGTCTCGCGTTTTCTGGCCCCTTACAGGCGCTTTTGCTAATCCACAACACATGTGAGAGTTGTCTACCGAATAAAGAAAAATCCAAAATACGCGACCGTTTAAGGCATCGGGGAACAAAACCAGACAGAGAGGAAAATAAAGTACATTTCATCCAAATCTCCACTAGGAGAAAACTGGTGATTATGTTCTGCTAGCGTTAGCATTCGTGCTACCCGTGCTAAATTAATTAAAATATTTAGGATTGTCTGACCAATGAACTAACAACACATTCAAGACCTAACGGCAGCTTGAAAATAGTTTGAAAAGAAAAAATAAAGAAACAGGGGTCAGTTTTAAGCCATCAGTCTTTGATGCTAATACTGTTTGCACGGCTAACTATTGCTAATCTGATGAAGGGACGAAGCGTGACAAGCGATTATCAACAAATAACCGGCCTTCATTACAACAATACATGCAAAACAGCAGAAAATAAACAAGAAACTCAATAAAGCTACGAAAGAGAAGCTCTGTACCGTTGTTGTCAGTAATCAGCCTACATAGGGTAAAGCTAAAGAAAGCCGGTCTCCTGTCGACGTGTATGCGGGCAAGATTAGGTCAAAGTGACTGAAGACGTAAACAAACTACCCACAAACTACCATCACCAGCAAACTACCGTCATCCACACTGAATTTAAACAGGACTGGATAGCGCGAGACTAATCAGTCCTTGTAATGCACCAAAACTTCCTCCAGTTCAGTGACGTTTAGTGACAACACAAAAACAGAAGCACACATACTTGAATTTGTTTCTTATTACCATCCTATTTGTTTGACCAATATATTACTATTTTAGCACTGCTGTAAACTGGGCAATCCATTACAGTATTAACACAAAGCCCAGGACATGTGGCATTATATACAATGAAATAATATGCATTGCTAGTCTCTTCGTTGTGGATATATAAATTGCATGTTTATTTTAAAGGGGATGTACATGGGTCTTGCTCTCGACAGTTTAATTAACATTTTTAAACAGGACCTCAAGTAGTTTTTTTTACCACAGCGTCAAATGGCGAATGAAGTGATCTTTTTCAAAAAACCACACATATGACAGAAAAAAGGAACGCAAGAAAAGGATGACAAGTGGAAACCATTTTTTCTCTTTCGTCTGGCTTTTCTCACTCATATTACACGACAGCTGATTCACTCGATGCGCATAAACTGCGACACGTCTCCCTGGCTTTGCAGTTAAACGTATGTGTAAATATGATGATGTTGTTGTTGTAATTATTACCTATTTGTTGCAGTGTTGTAGTAGCTGTTAGACACAGTGGAACGGTGGCAGCAGCTTTACCTTCGTCAATTGAGCGACCTGCAAACTGCCGCATCACCTCCGCTCCCACGTCTCCGCCGCCGCACTACTTCTCGCGGAAAACATCAGCTACAGCAACCGGGGAGCCGGGGCCATAACAACCACCTTGGCGACGGAAGTAACGTCCACTGCGGTTCTTACCAAGAGCCTGCGCCGATACCAACCCCGCTGCTTATTAGGAATATAAATCACTAGGCTTTGTTACAGACGTCAGGATTTCATATCAATCCGCCGGGTCGTGACCCCCCCCCCACCACCCACACCACACCACACCACATCGTAAAAACGTTCACGCATACGTCTTTTAAGTCAAACAATTTCTTATTATTTAATAAGAATAATTATTATGTCAAAACCTAACTGACACATATATGTTAAAGAGATGTCAGTAGAGAAGGGATCTTTTTGGGCTGCCAGGTTGTCATGGTAACCGCCAAGCGCCAAAAATGGCGTCTCTGCTGGGTGAAGTACTGTTTGAAGTCGATGGACTAGGTCCAGCTCCCTCTAAAGACTTCTACAAACTTGTTATCACAAAAAACGAGGTAGAGTAGCATTTAGCAGCGAAATGATTTAAAATGCACATAAAGTTAATAACTTAAAGATAAAAATGTAAACGAGGATTTTGGGGTTAATTTGAAAAAGTACATCGTATCATTTGCCAGATATCGATCTGATGAGCAAAAACGCGGATTTTAAATAACATGGTTGATGGCGACTGTCACCAAATCAAAGAGCTTCCTCGATTATTCTTTATCTTGTTATCAGTGTTTCCTTTTTCAAATAACAAATATTAATTGATTTAACATAATGAGAATTTAACTATTAAAACATTATGTAACACAATTAAAAACATGTATGCAACTGATGCAAGAGTAATGTTTAAGTGTAAAATATAAAGTATACAATGTTATAATATACATGTTTCAGTACGAATAACATGTCATCATACCCTCAACATATAGGGTGTTGTTAGAGTTATTAGATAATAATAATCAATGATCAAAATCCAATCATTTTGGGAAGAATACTTTATTTCCCAGAATGCCGTTACACTTATTGCACTGTGTCCAATAATTTGTGAATTGCCATTACAGTAAATTATTCATCCTGTCATACCAATTCAAATTCCAATTCAACATCCTGTGGGGTGTGGCCATTGCAATTCAAAAACTTATGGAAGGGTCCCATCCCATTTCCTAAATTCAGAATTTTGCCCAACCCTGCAGTGTTTATACATTTAGTTTAGTGTTTAGATGTTAGATGTTTTTTCCATAGCTTGTGTTTCTAATGATCCATAACTCTATTTCAGGTTATATGGAGATGGTGGAAGATTTCAATCCGGACTGAGTTCAGAGGGATGCCACCGGGACAGATCAAACAATCCCACAATGTCTTTGCACAGGATTCAGTATTACAGGGTAAAGATCCAGTCAGTGTTATCCAATGACTTATAAAGATATATAATTAAATATTACATGTCATGTATATAATTTTTCATGATTGTAGAGCAGATAGGTGTGGTTTTAGGACCAAGGATTATGGAGTACACATTGTCTCTGTGCCGAGGACACTTTGACTACCTGGAGCGCTTACCTGACCAGCTGCTCTTTAAGATACTTTCCTACATATCCTTCCAGGATATTGGTCGCCTTAGCCAAACCTCAAGCAGGTTTAGGAAGGTTTGAACAATCTCATGTATAATCTACCTTTACATTTAGAGCCAAAGAAACTTGCTACCTGATTATATTTCTGAAAGTACACATGAACATTGTACAAATGTTGTGTTTTATCTAAACTTTTAATGTTTTACTTTCAGTGGTGTTTGCTAAGCTCAGCCTCACTGCTATTGCTCTAACATTAAGTTAAGGATTTGAACCTAAAGTATTGAACTTCAGATTGTAACTCGTTTCACAAAATTTGTGATACAAACATAAATTATACTGTACTTCAGACTACTGTTACTGTGCTGTTGTCTAAGCATTTTAACTTTTACCTTTTTGATAATAAAAACAATTTAAGAAATCCCATAGAAACCAAGAAGGCCAGATATAGAGACCACAATTTTATATCTAGTTGGGTGTGGGCTCTTCTGATTGGGCCAATAAGCAACAACCAGAATAGTTTAGCAACACAAGCAATGCTTTGTGTTAAGACAGTGAGGTGTAATGTAGGACATCTACACTTAGACACAGTGGGCAGTGTCTCTTATATGCTGGTATATTGCTGTGTCCTGGCAGTGATTGTTATTACATTTGTGCAGCTGGTGTTTGATTGATATTAATCAGTGTGTGTATGTGTGTGTGTCCAGCTGTTGAACTCTGATGAGTTGTGGAAGAAGACTATGCTAAGTCATTTTGATATGATAACTGAGGATATGGAGATGCTGGCTAAGGCCATGGGCTGGAGAAAGCTTTTCATATTTTACTATAATCAAGAACAACACTGCAGTATGACCCAAGCAGCAGAGGAAGAGGAACCCAACACTGCATCTCCATGAGCAACCAAATACAGTTCTACAGCGGTGAACCAACAAGACAACCCAATTGTCTCTCAGTTAATTCATTTTTCGGCTTTTGATGGTCTTTGTGGGTGTTTCTATTTACAGCATGATAAAAGGCAAGCTAACACAAATGATAATTTACAGTCACTCAACTGCACTGTCTCTGTCTAAATGTCATCATCTTAATGATGAAGTATTTATGAATTTAAGTATTAATTGTGGTAAAATATTAATAATAGGCCTATTTATAATTTATAAAGTATTCATTAGTAATTCATTTGTAATTTACAAAAAAAGGTTTTCATGGATATTTACTAACTATATAACGTACTCATTTATTAGATATGTTGTTTAGAATAGTGTGGGTCAAATTGTAAAATCATCACTAAAACCGTTATATTGTCGCAATCTAGACAACTGCTCTCTAGTGGCATCTCCATGTACTACGGAGACTGTTGCCTGCATTTTTAGTTCTGCAGATGGATATACTGTCCTGCAGATGGAGCAAGGGCACAGAATAATCTACTGCAACCTGTATTGCAACCTGTGTAGTCTGTAAAAATGTATTTTATGATGAAAAACTATTCAGTGTGAACCTTTTTCTATTGACAAAATAGTGTTTTATAAAATGAGAAATTAAGAAAATGAATATAATAAATACACTTTTATAATATAATTTAATTTTTTTGAGTAACAACTGTTCTAGAATACAGTACTTTAAAGTATTTGGCCAGACTTAAAAATGTTTGGAATGCCAGTATAAATATTTATATAAAGTATTAAACAATAACAGTTAGAACTGAACAAATCTTATGATCACTTTGTGGTTGTCAAATGTTAGTGGAACATGCCTGTCATTAATCTACACCTAGAACACCTGTGTCAACTTAAGGGACTGACTTAACTGACTTAATACATAAACAAAAAATAACCTTTGGACCAGTTGGTTAAAAAATAAAAATAGTTTGAAAATAGTAAAGAAGATTCACCTTTTGTTTGCATATGACACTTGCTTTGATATTTTCTTATGTAATGCAATAAATGACATTCAGTCATGTGTCCTAAGTGTCCATATACTTTCTGAGGATGCTGTAGTCTCTGAGTTTTCTTTAAATTATACGTTGAAGAAAGCTTATTGCAGATCATAAAGAAGTCTTAATTATATGATGAGCTTTAATTCTTTTCTGGTTGTTTTAAATGTTTAAAGTTGTGTTAATTTTTTTAATATAAATAAACAAAAATGAAACATAAATAAAAATTAGTTAATGAAAGGGGAAGTTAGGACCAATACCAAAATACCAAAAATATGATATCATGAAACTATGACAATTGTAAATTAGATTTAGGAAAATGCAACTGGCTGTACTGTACTTTCAGTACAAGAATATAAGAACTTCTTTTAAAGCAGAATTGTAGAGAGGGGATAATATTAGAAATTAGTTAGTTGTGTAATGTTTGTGTTATAACACCTGTTACTGTCTCAGCTTTACATGTTGAAAGAAACAAGTCAAGTCAATAAATTGACTTCCATTTGATATTACACTCAAAAAGAGAACAAGGGTTCTCTTCTGATTTTGGGTCACTAAATATGGCTTGGGTCCATCTATCAGTAGGTTTTTTCATTATTTTATCATCCTCCAGGCACAAATATGTCTGATTGTAATGGCTTGTAAATAAATTGTAAAGGTAATAGCACACACACTGTGACTGTAGCAAACAGTGCGGGGTGAGATCATTTAGCACCACTATAACAGAATGATGAATACTAGTGGATGTGTAGGGAGAGAGAATAAAATGGTAAGACTCTCCCTCTATCTTTCTCCTTTCTCTTACTGGTTTTAGGACAGCATCAGATGACGCAGCAGACCAAGAGGCCTCTGGTAGGATTGCTGGGCTGAGAGAATAACAGAGAGACGCTGTTTTGGCAGCGCCTGACACTTAAACACACACACACAAGCACAAAGGAAGTACTGAGCAGAGAAAGATCAGCTGATCGGGCCCTGAAGGACAAACAGTGCTGCTGACACACTATTTTTCTCTTTATCTTCCGGCCTTATTTCAAGTATAGAACAGACCAACCTCACCCCGGGCCAGACTGTTTACATCTGCTTCTGCTCAGATATGGAGGAGGAAGACTAGATCAGGTACATTAAAAGTACTGCTCCATGTTTCTCTTATTCGCCATCTTACTCGTTCTACTAACCATACTGAGAGACTGTGCACTGTGTCGTTTGTTAATACTGGCTAACAGGCTTTCTTCTGTGGAAACAGTGAGCAACATGAGTGCCTGTTTGTGTGCAGGCGTGTTTTGGATAGATATTGCGGTAATCTTTCAAGATGTACGGTTTGTGTGGAGCCAGTCTTTTACCAAGGCACTTTATTTGAGTGTGTTTTTCTGGAAGATGTTCCAGTGGAGGCAGGTCTTGCTGTAATGTAACTGAAGTGCTAACAGTAAAATAAAATGATATGTGCACTATAACAGAATAAGTATTAGATTTATAAATACTCTAAATATGTAAATAATACAAAACAAATGTAACAGTGAACATTGAAAAAGAGACCAAACTAATTTAAACCTGGAAATATATATATATATATATATAACATTACAGTGGATAACATTACAGTAAGATTGCTCTCACTAAGTTTTGTATCAAATTAGAATCAATATAGAATCTTGATTCCACTGCATATTGCACATATTTAGATGTAAACTGGACTGGGTCACATACTGAATTTCTTCATCTTGCCCACCAGGGGGCACAACACTGTAGTTCCTCGCAAAGACGCACATTTAATCGCACCAACAGGACCACAGGAAAGACGATCTTGATTATGAGGAGCAGTGTAAAGAACCGGAAGGTTGGTAAAGTGATTTTAATCTTACTCTGTTGTTTTAAGTATCATTATTGTTAGTAAGAGATGCAAAACTGTACTGTGCTACAGTCGGACTACAAAAATAATATCATCGTACAACTAATAATCTGTTGTTGTACTGGTAGATTTTTATCTTAATCTGGTTTCATTTCATGCATTCACATTTGAACAAAGTAATCTACTGCTTTTGAATTTGGTTTCAAAGGGGAAAGTTTCCTTTCTATAAATCAATTTGAAAGACAGCGGCCCATGTATCAAGCTAGGCCTCATCTCGCTCATCAGGGTGATTTGTCATGGTCTTTAACTTGTTTTATTTTGTGTTTCTACTTTAAACATAAGTAAGATTCACATGATCAGGGCAGCAGTGTCATTAGAATGATTTTACATTATCTAGGCCTCATTTCGACAAGGCCTCTTAGCTCAGATAGGTCTGTTAGCATCTCTGATGTTCTTATCAAACAAAACAGAGCAGGAAACAGAGCTGCCAGGCCATAGCTCACACTTATTATTAAGTGACACAGAACAAAAGCACTTCAATCATGTAGCACTTGTCTGCTAGCTGCTGGCAATGAGCATTCACTGCATACTGGTAATGACTCACTAATGACTCTGATGTGGCTAGAACTGCAGAACTCATTGCACCTTAGGGTTATTTAGAAGCAGCCCGGCAGTGTTACAGAGTTCGTCACAACTGTTCAGTTCCACAGACAATTTTCTTGAAATTGAACTACAAAAAAGTGATCTGCAGTAGGGTTGTACTATGTCTCTCAACATTTTTTAAATTAAATTAAGACATTATTACATTGTATTGAGCCAAAGCACAAAAAGTGGGAACAGGAAATGCCTCAAGCTGAAATTAAACTGAAAGCTTTACTTTTATGGTCCGGTTCTCTCAACACTGTGCTGCTTGGCCTCCTGTAAAATATGTCTGGAACATACAGGGGAAAATTTGCCTAATGCTTCAGAAATATTACAACCCTCGCCACACCCACAACAAGGGCAACGTAATTATTGGTTTCTAAAAAAAATATATAAGTATACAAAAATATGATATGAATAGATTTTTTTCCTAGTAATTTAAAAAACTGAATATAAAAACAGTAAATAGGGAAATCCTTATCCTTGCCAATCCTGGATCCTTGGAATCAATTACAATACATCACAACTGAATATACAGGTGTTAGTTTATATATTCTGCTTCTGCTCTTTATGGCCATTGATGTTTTGACAATGACTTTTCCAATTGTATGTTATTACTGGATTTTTACAAATACATTTGTAGTGATTTCCAATTGTATGTTCCAATAAATGTATTTACTGGAGTTAATAGATTTCTTTGATCTTGCTTTGTAGTGTACAAATGTTTCCATAGAAAACAAACAGCTGGGGACTGGAATGTGTCTCAGTGGAGGATTTATGTTTATTCCTCCTTCTGTCCCAGAGGAAGTAGTTAATAGCTATTAACATATGCTGCCCAATGAATCTCACATGAACTCAAAGCGGATGTTAGCATGCTGGTTTGCTAACTTTACAAACATTCACAAAGACCAATATTTAGCTGACCAAATGATTAGAGCAGAGCATAAATGAATATATATGTGTTTTACAAGAATATCGATTAAGTATAGAAATTTCCAGGCTTCAATTTGAAAAAAACTTGTGTTTGTTTTGTTATAAAATGGCATTTGGTAGAAACAGGAATTTGAAGGATTCTAATTTCTAACACTGCATGAAGACAATAGTAAAAGGTTGCAAAGTGGAGGTCAATAATCAATCCAGTGTTTGGCTTTTTTATTAACATCATTGGCTCATTTATAAGAGGGACAGATCAGGACACTAGTGAAGCAGCCTTTGTTACAGCTGCTTGTGTTCACTGCACTCAGGTAATTAGCACTCAGCCATGTTTCCAGAAATAACCGCTGCTGTTGGGGCATTAGGTCTGTGAGCTGCACTGTGAGCAGCCTTATGTAAGATTTAAAGAGACACTTCATCCATTTTAAAAGGCCTGGCACTTTCATTCAGAATCCATTTAACAAAGCCTTCAGTTAACCTGGAGGTTAAAAAACAAAAAACTAATCTACTTCTAAATCACTAATCAAATAAGAGTAAATTTGTGATATTGACAATGTTAATTGCATTGTTTACTACAGACAGATTTTGTGGAGTTTTATTTTTAAATTTTTAAATTTAATGAGGTACAAAATTTAGTTTGTGTATTTGTTTCAGAATAGTGACATGCCCAGTCTGGGCCATGAAACATTATAACCTGCAGACGGAATGCGAATCAGCTCCACCTCCTTTTTCTACCCTTTCTCACATTCCCTCCCTCCCTCCCGTTCCCTCCCTCTCACGCTCTCTGCAGAGCATCCGCATCCTTTTGCATCCATCAGCAGCCATGTTGAAGGTGAACCCACAGTTGTCCCCTTCTCGCTTCCCCTTGATCACTTATTCTGTCTATAGCTACATTTCCTACTGTTTCCACTGGTGTTTAATGTTTTTCATCTTTGACCTTTCACTCAAACCCCTCTCTGCCATTTTTCCATGTTCTCTTCTCAAGTCACCATTTTTTTCTGCATGCTCATGCACTCTGCTGCGGCTGCTGTCTGCTCGCCCTCTTTTAGTTTAATAGCAGAGATGAGCGATCAAGAAGCAGGCTGTGCGGTCTCTCTCCCTCTCTCCTTTTCTCGCGAATCCACCCACCCACCGCCACAAAACAAGTATGCATAAAGATGCCGTTTTAGAGGTAACAATATGCCTTCATTCAAATGTGCGATTCAATATACATATTGAATCTGAGATTTTCCATGTAAAAACCGGACAAAGAACAAAATGTGGGCGAGCGACAGAGAATATGAGTGTGTGTGTGTAAATTTATATTCATAGCCTGTCATAATCATTTTTTACTTTGGGGGAGGGGGGCAAATCAGATATAGCAGAAACAGTACCGATGTTATTTATTGTACATGATGGAAAATGTCAAAACCTATCTTGCAAGAAACGAGTTATTTTTGTTGTGACACCAGTGTTTGCGTTGTTGCAAATGTATCCACCTTATACGTCTGTATCTGCGTGTGCTTCTCTGCATTCTACACGCTTCTCTCGTGTTAGCGTGCTGATCCATTTTCCTTCCCCTTTCATTCCCGCTGTTCTTTTGCAGTGGTTAATGAAGTTGCAGTTCCATGCTAGCATGCAGCATCTTTTTTCGGTTGCCAATAATGCATAGACAGCAGTGGAGCTGCCCTGACCGACTATTTATAAACTCCACAGTGGGCGAACAGACCCTGGTGGCCAGCTAGCAAGTGTACAGGATGAGTGAAACCCATAGCAGGGTGCACTGGAGCAGACTGATGCCCCCTGCCACCTCTGGACTGGGCGTCTTATGCATAGAGGGCACTGGGACTGGAATGAACGAAAAAGAGAGAGAGGGTGCAAGAGAGAGAGAGCAAGCAGAATAGACTTATAGGAGAGGCTGTGATCGTAGCAGTGAGCAGCAAGTGACGAGTTGAATCTAAAAAAAAAAACTGTAACACTTTAACGCCTGCAAACGAAACATCTTTTTCCAGCCATCAGTGGATCGAAGGGACGGAAGAGGAAAGCGAGAACGATGTTTTCCGCTCTCTGTCCGTTGAAGCCCTTTCTCTGATTCACTGAAATAAAGGTACGTTCAGCATGCTTTACCCTCCCGTTTCAAACAGACACAGCCGAGCACATTTTTGCAGGGCAGCGCAAGGCGACTGATGTGGTTTTATCTGTAATAATGAAAGATACTGTTTTCGCTCTTTGTTTGATTGGACATTTCACGCTTGCAAGCAGTTGTTTCTCTTCTTTTTGAGCTGAATGCTTAGAAGGATGATGGGGGATTTTTATTTTTACATGTTTCGCCAACCATGTTTCAGTCGGTATGGTAAGTTATGTTAAACAAGGGTGTGGCAGATAGATACATCCATGGACAGCAAATGCAATTTAACGCCTGCATGAAAATTAAATGTCTATCGATGTTCAGCAAGAGCGGAAAACAAATGAGCACAATAACAAATAGCATTTCTAATTTTTGTTTCTTTATTTGAAGGGGCCCTTCAACACAAATTAGCATTGCCATTAAGTTCCTTCTGCAAAGGGCTTTGATTGTGACTGCGTACTAGTTCACTAAACATACACACACATAAATAACGGCTATCCCTGACTATATATTGCTTCTGGTAAATGCTACAATGGCTTTCCAACATGGCACATTCCGTAAGAATAAGCCGCTTCTCTCTGGACGGAAAACAACTGCTTGCTCATCCGCCATTCATCCAAATCCTAATAAGTGCTGCGCCACAGCACGTTACCGTGACAACAGAGGCCTGTCAGACAGGTAACAAGTGGATGTTTTCCTAGCGATTAAGAGAGAGGTCTGCCTCTCCAGCTTAGCGCAATAACACACAAACCGTACAGATTAAAATAGATCTGCGCCATGTCAACAAATCTGGCACGCCTAAAACAGTTTTCAGCTGTGATGTTGAATTTAAGGTAAAAGTATTGGTTGTACAATAACGCTGTCTCATGCTGTTTTTGTGATGACAGGATGCAGATTATAAGTGCTGGATGTCTACTGTGTGGTTGCGTTGTTTCCTTTCTCATTATGAGTAATATTTAACGCATCAGGGCCACCACAGAACAGCCTGAGAAACCATTTATCTGAACTAGCTTGTTATTTTGATGCCTGTTCATAAACTGAGACTATAGCTGTGCTCTTTCAGTCATTTTAAAGATGAATTCATCTCTACCCTCAGAGACAACATTTAAATTCTAAAATTATTCATAATCGTGATCGACCAATAAGGGAACGCGCATGAGCGGCCATTTTATTTCATGCCACGTTTATCGTGGTTTCAAAATGGCTGCTCTGTTGCAGGAAAATAACCTTATAGCAGAAGCATGCAAAGCTTTGCATACTGACCTCTTGTGCATCAGCGAAAAACACAACATCTGCACATATGCACAAAGCAGAACATTTATTTTAAGTGTGCACTGTTATGCAGTCTAATTTACAGCAAGTATCCCACAGCAAACTGATCTGCTAGCAATGACATAGCAATGACATAATAATAATTTCTTGAAAGAGTTTGAATTTTTTTATCCTGGGGACCTACAAACACTGGAGTTCATTCTGTACCCTGCTGAAAGACCATCTTAATGACCTGATAACCAGCTTTGAGTAATTTGCTGAAAAAAGGGAATTTGACACTCAAATGTTTCATTTTAGAAGTCAGTGGCTTGGAACCCTGACACTGACTGAAATTACATTACAATCGGCTACTTGGAAAGAATATAATTTGGATATTCCTTCACAGCAACCAAACAAATGCCACGAATTAACAAAACGTTACATCCAAAATAACCCCACCCTTACCATGTGACACTCTGCTGCTGCATTAGCCATGAGTGCTGTTGCATCTGACCTGTAGTCCTTTTAGCCTTTAATTTACTTTTCAATATTAGTCTCCAATATTATTCCTAGGTCTCACTCAGACTAGAGATAAACAGAAGATAGTTGAGCTAGTTGGACAAAAACAGCCAATTTTGGTGAATGGTATATTCATTCTGAAGTGTTTAGTGAAGCGTTACTGAAGTGTTCCTCTGCAGTCAGGCAATTCAACCTCACATACTGAAAACAGAAGATAGAGAATCTGCTCTTTGTTCATTTCCTTGTTGTCCTGGTACTTAGTTAAGTCAGCGCAAAACAAATGATTCAAACAAATGTCACGCACTGAGTCACTGGGTCGATGACAGATCATTTTAAAAGGCCAGTTTTCCTATTCAAATCTTATTTAAACATGTAATTATATTTCTTTAAAAAATTGGAATGTGTACATAAATTAATTTAAATAAAAGAAACATTAAATTAAGTGGAGATTAATTGGCCATGTCTCAGTGTAATGTGGTGTGGTCATGGCTTATTGTACAAATAATTTTGGGTATCAGCAATCAGTGAGATGTGTAGCCTAGGCATTACAGCTACAGAGATGAACTATACAGTTCTGTCAGTTGCCCATTAATTCATATGGAGTGAAATCTGGAGATATAACCAGCAGAATGCTTCATTTCAGTAATCCTCCTGATATTTATCACTTTTGTTTATGGAATAAATAATAAATACTGCATTTTTACAATGGCCTCTCTTTACTTTGCAGTGTACTGCAGTCTTTGCCACCCTGATCTTTTCACTGTAACTTCTAAATGCAGCTGTCCTCTATTCTCTATTTCTTTTTCTCCCATAGATGCCATAGATTAGATTATACATTTAACACTTAAACATTTACTGGATAATAAAATGTTTTTTTGGTATGTTCTCATTATATTATACAAATAAAACATGCTTAACCAGCAATGTAAGTAAATGATCTAATTGCGTTGATTTGTTTCAGTTATTGTGTATATACAGTCACTGTGCATGCATTTTATCTGTTCCTGCCTTCTCATGCACCTGGCAAGCTAATACTTCTGAAACCTTATGAAGGAAGGAAATCATAATAGGCCCCTTTCACATGATGTCACGCATCTTCCATTCTGACCAGAAGCAGTGTATGGTTACTTCTGCCAGCAGTGGTTTAATGCTACTGCCAGCTGTGGCAATGTAATTTTTTTTTTCTGTTAACCAGCAATAGCTGCTTCTAACAAGATGGATTAAGTGTCTTTATTTAAATAATGTAAATGGGCTAAATGCTTATTGTATGAATAGCTCACTAAAAAAACCCTACTATACAGAGCCCCAGAGTACTTAGTTTCCAAGAAGTCAACCTGAAATGTATTCAGTAATTCTAGGTACTGTACAGTGTGTATAATAAATCCAGTGGTGTTCTCTGTGTCATTTCATTCTCCATGTTTTTCTGGGTTGGCACTGCTTTATCTCAATTTTAAAAAATACAGTTCCAGGTAAAAACAGCACATTGTACTGGGAAAGGACCCAGCACAAGCAGGACCGTTCGCACCCTGGACACGTTCTGTTAACAAGGACTTCTGTTGTCAGCTGTCTCTATTTCATTTGCTTCTGGCATTATCATAAAACTTTATATCATCATTGCATGTAAATATGCACTGTAATATCAGAGCGAGTACATTACATTATTACTTTAATACGAGCCTCAGCTACAAATATATTCAGCTTAATTGCAATTGGGTTAAAAGTGATCTGTTTGAAGTTCTTGGGAAGAAAATACAGTTTTTATTACAATACTATAAAAAGGTCCAATTAACATTAGTTGCAATGTAATGAAATACTCTTAAGGTGGGCTATTTATTAATTTTGATTATTGTCAATTTCTACATTAAGAGAAATTAACATATAATAAATAAATTATTGTAATTTCCACAATAAATTTTTGTTTCAAGTTATAGGCTATAAATTAACACAAGCTGAAGTATTATGAATAAACGTGAATTGCCAAAGAACAATTATATTAATACATTTAAATTAAATTAACTTGTTAGTTTGTGATACATGTTTAATCAAAAAACTCAACCTAGTCATCAATCTGAGAGGCCAAAACAGAAACATAAAATACATTTTTCTATATATATTATATGTAAAAGTCTCAGGAAAAGATAGTACAGATGAAGTTATGAAGCATTAAATGAGGCAAAAACATTGTAATGTAAAGTCGCAAATCTGTAGGGTAAGTAACCATACACTGCTTTGAGTCATTGTGAAAAGGGCCTATTAAAATATGCCACATATGCAAGTCTGCACTCTGTAATAAATAATGGAAGTAGCCTTTGGTACATTTAGCTTATGAAGAAAAATTTAATAAATCTAATTACATTTTGTAATAAAATTATTCTGTATTGTCTAGTACTGATGCTTTTTGCCATATGCTTTTAATCCACATATTTCAAAAATCAAGTTTTCAAATAGTAATTACAGTATCAGTTATTTTTTTGTCAATGTAGCTCAAAATTAATATATAATCATCTGCACTTACGGGCTGCTTTATTCTATCATTGTTTTCCTGCTTTTTTTTCATTTTCATTGTCCATTAAAGTAAACTCTAGTCAAGTCATGCTATCTGTTTTTTAAGATGGTATGTTTTCGGTATTCCCTACTACATTTGGATTCAGTACTTTGACTAGCCTGTGAGAACTCGAGACCTGAATAAAAAAACAATCTTGCCATTAGGAATCTAGGCATCTAGGAACCCTCTAGGGAACAGATGAAACAGATGTTTCTATTCAAAGGGTACTGAGCAAAACATACACTCTGTTTAGTGTTTAGTGGTCGATTTGTTAGGGTTTTTTGTGTAGTGTGCTAGTGGATCAGATATTGATCTTGAGATGCTAGTCAAAGGGGATATTAGTATTCCTTAGAAACAGGACACAGAAAGAAGAGTATGATGATTAGTCTGATGTTTCAGCCTGATTGATGACCAGCATTGTTTCTGAGATCATTCCATCACTCAAGTACATCTTGGTTTAAAGACACAAGCGCATCTTGTCAGGCCTTGAGGTCAAGTTGCTCCTGCCTAATGAGTCATGCCTGCTTCTGTCTGAAGAATCATGTCGATCCTGTCTGGAGAGTCATTTTTTTTATGATGGAAAAGGAGAAGAATGAGGGCATCAACATTTACATTATCTGTACAAGAACCAGACATTGGGTTTTTTCCACCAGAGTTCCCGCTGTAAGCTTCAAAGTCAAAGTTTTCGTTTCTCAGCAGAGCGGAACTCTGTCTGAACCTTCTGATCTATAACAAGAACCTTTTCTCTGGTACTGCCAGGCTCCTCACTATGTTGTAACTAATTATTTTTTCTTTTCTGGAATCCTGTTTTTAAAAGTATTTTTTGTCTTGTGTTTATCTGTGTTCTGTTCCTTGTTCTTTTCTAGCATTGTTTGTCTGTGCTTGTAATCAAGGACAGTGTTCTAAAATGGTCTGTCCACATAGCTGCACCACATTAAGTTAATTCCAAATTTACACAGAACTGTCCACCTGAAATAAAGAAGCCATTTCCTAATCAATTTGCAAAACATTTACATGTTTAAAACACTGTTAAACCCATTTAAAATCTGGGTTATAAATGCATGCATTCATTCATGTTTGCCCCTTAAAATTTAATGTACAATTTATTGCCTGCCCCTAAACAGCATGTAAAATCAAGTGAAGTAGGACTGGTTTGTTAATATGTCAATCAGATGCACCCTTTGTATGTAAATGAACGATTCTTGGCCCCAGAATAAACACATGCGTCACATTCAATGCCACATTCAAACAGAAACTTGTAAGACAGTATTTAGATGGTCTTTTTAAGCACAGTACCTGCGTTTCATGAGATCTAAACAAAAATAATTCCGAAAACGCAGTAATTCCATCCGACTTCCGGTTCCCATGTGCATAAAACCCTTCTGAGTTTACCTTCTGTACAATATTCTGAATACAACCTACAACAAGCAGCAGAGGAGTGATTCCAACAAACTGTACTATTATACTGCTATACTTTTCAACAGCAAACTTTATTGTATGGTGTGCTGGTGAATCAGATATTGATCTTTTAAGCTAGTCAAAGGGGGTATTAGTATGCCTTAGAAACAGGACATAAAAAGACAGGGTGTGGATTCTCTACAGCTGATAATTTCAAAGCCATCACACAACAGAATGGTATGACCAGTTTTTACTGTTGTTTTTCTGTTGTTGGAGAAATAGTTGTTAATGTTACTACTATTTGTTAATGTTACTAACAATACCAACTGTTATATTGTTACATTTTTTAATTCTTATTAATCTCCAAGCTTAAAACATGTTTTCTTTGTCTTTGTTTCATGGTCCTGAATAGAAGCATTTTTATGAAATGAGATTTTATTTATTTAAATACAGATTTTCTGAGTTACAAAAATTAGCACTGAAATTTACATATATGTACATATCCTTTTTACATAACGTTATGTAAATGTAGGACTGGTTACATAATTTACATAATTACATAACTAGTGTGGCATACAAAGATGTCACACACTTTAAATTTAATATATCATCTGGGAGCAGCAAAATTTTCTCATGCTGCTAGGTGAGCCACCTAGCACATTTCAGGTGTTAGTTGCTGAAGCTAATATATGGAGGATATATCTAGCAATTGTACCATTATGTCTCAGTGTAGACTTTCTTTGGTCAAGTAACACCTCTTCAAACAGGCTGAGCAAAAGAGGCAAATTAGTTCATAATGAAGGTTATTCTGGATACATTTCAACGTTGTCAGGAATAGATCTTTTATAATAACAATTTTGTATTCATGTTGTTTTAATAATGTTAAATTTGACTAAAAAAGAATGTTTATCTTAAAGGAATGTAACTTTTCTGTGCTTCATTACTTTTATCCAACTTTACTTGGTTGCTGCTACAGTATTTGGTGGACCAAGAAGTTTACTAGTTAAGTCCTACTGCCATCTAGTGGTTAGATATGATAGCATCATTGAATAATTCTGTTTTTGTTGAGAATGGCAACAGAACAATTCATTTTAAATGTACTGTTTTTTGTTAACGGATTTTAAATTATGATTATATTACACAGTTTCTAAGTATTTGAGTACCTATATACATATATGCATATACATATATACCTATATGGAGCCTTTTGCAGGTCTTTAAGTATCTGACAAAGAATCTGCATTTTTTCCTTCACACATTTACATTTTTGTATTTTGCTTACTCTGTGTCTCCTTTCTACAGATGACTGTGGTCAACCCCAGTACCTATGGCCTGATGGACAGCTCCCATTCCCAAGCTGTCCTCAGTCGTCTGAGTGAACAGCAATCACAAGGTCTTTTCTGTGATGTAATAATCGTTGTGGAGGATGTCAAATTTCGTGCTCACCGCAACATACTGGCTGCCACAAGTGGATACTTTCGTAATGCTTTCAAAGCGCCTGATGTCTACACATCTGGCCAAGTGCTGGAGCTAACAGATCTGAAATCTGAGGTGTTTGCTAGTATTCTAAACTTTATCTACAGTGCCAAAGTGGAGTCAAGTGGTGCAGAGGACAACAAGACTCTGGTGGCAGCTGGCAAGCGTTTCGGAATTCCCTTTCTAGAGAAATTGCTGGACTCTGAAAGGCAGAGCTCTAACCTTTTACAAAGCCAAGAGTCTGCTAGCCAAGGCAGTGCAAACACTCAGTCAAAGTTGGAAGACACATGCACACTGAAAAAAGAGACCCTCAAGCCTGAGGAGTCAGACTGCTCCAAAGTCCCAAGGATCACCAATGCTTTCTCCATCACTGAGGTTGGCGCAGTAAACAACCCTTTCTGTACATTGGACCAACACAACAAAGTTATAGAGGCACTGAAAGAAGGACATCCTCCATCCAGCTCCCAAGCTACAACCATATCCCCTATAGAGGGTGAGCCTGCCCATACTTTGTCTGAGCACTCATATGCAGTGAGCCAGGGGCAAGAATCCAATGATATTAAAGAGGTTAGCCATGGGAATGATAAAAGAATCATCATGCCTGCTGTGGTTCCAGCTAAAACGTCAGTGAACCATAGACTTGGCCCTATAAAGAAGAGGCATATAACTTGTAAGGGTATTCCACCCCTCTCAAATGATCCAGCTGCCAGTGTGCCCAGTATTGGTGCCACATCTGCAGTGGAAAAGGCTACTGTTGCCCCATTATCTTGCTCCCAGTCATCCTCGGATGCAACACCAGAGATACATTCCAGCCTAAATGTGCTGCCAGCGCTTGATGTTACACCCCCTCAGGATGCAGAGCCACCTTCTCTCAGTCCTCACAATACAACCAGTGTCCCCCCATTCTGCTGCCAGCACTGCTCTGAGCCTTTTAGCGACTCTGCGCTTCTCAACATCCACATGCAAGTACACAAGAGATTTGTCAGTCATTTGTTTTGCAAGTACTGCCGTAAAAGGTTTATGCACCTGAAAAGGTTACGCAATCATGAGCAGGTTTGTGTGAAATCTCTTAAAGGTTCATCTGAGTTAGAGACAAACAATAAAGAGTCTTTAAGAGTCCCAGCCTCCAATGACACACCAAATGCAATTGACACGGAACACTCTTTACCTCCACCAGATCTTCACTTCCCCTTAAGTTTGGACACCACATTGTCTAGTCCACTCGAAATGCCTCAGGATCAAGGTAATGGGACTGTAAACACTAATAGCACTTCAAGAACATATAAATGTTCTGTATGCAAACGTGCTTACGTGACCCTCTCCAGCCTAAAAAGACATGAGAATGTACACTCATGGCATAGAGCTTACCCTTGCCACTACTGCAACAAAGTTTTTGCTCTGGCTGAATACCGCACCAAGCACGAGATCTGGCATACCGGAGAACGTCGGTACCAGTGCATTTTCTGCTTGGACACCTTCTTGACCTACTACATCCTCAAGAATCACCAGAAGTCCTTTCACGGCATAGATCCACAACTGGCTGTCAATAAAAAATCAGCAAATGGTGGACTAAAGGCTAGTGTCTACCCCATAAAGCTCTACAGGCTTCTGCCAATGAAGTTCAGAAAGAAACGTTATAAGTCTTACAGTCAGACGTACTCAGAAGGGATCGAAAGCAACAAAGATTCCTTTAATGCACCGCTGGGCAGCTCTTCTCCCCATTCTTTTTTTGACAGTGCAATGCCTAGTAGAAATTCAGATGTTGTCAGTGGTCAGTCATTATTCTCAATGCCAGTGACATTCATGGCAACTCCAAAAATGATGGCATCGGAAATGCCCCGTATTAGCTTTGACACATCAAGTGACCAAAACTTGGGATTTGCTGTGCCGCCTGAGATAGGCAAAACTCAAAAACATATTTCTACTGATTTCAAGAAAAGGTCTACTGCACCAGGATTTGATGGAAAAGGGTCACCACTCTTTAGCTACAGATTTACTGATTCTTCAAAAGCAATGCAGACAAACACAGGGTCCTCTTTTATTACCAATGGAAATGACACATCTTCAACAGAGAAAAACATAGAAAACAACACAGATATCCTTCCATTCCTCAACATACCATCTGTCTGCTCCTTTGAAGGGTTGAGCAAGCTAAGTGAACTATCAGCAGCAGCACAAACCATTGAAGATATGGCTAACCAGCTGTTGCAAGCAAGGCCCGAAAGTATAATACAGGATCAACCACCTAGTGGAAAGACAGAAACATACATTGCTAAGCCTGCATGTCCTGGTCCATCAATTGACAACCAGGTCCTCCCTCTCTGCCAAATAACAGTCAAGATTGGCAATGAGGCAATTGTTCGACGGAAAATAAAAGGATCAAAGTTGTTTCCAAAGAAGAGGAAGAGGAAAAGCTGGAGGCAAGAGGGCATATGTCAGAGTAGTCCTGCTGAGGACAGCGTTAGAAGCCCAAGTTTGCGTCTGAGAGCAGAAGTCACAACATCTGTTACAGAAAACGAATCATATGATGATCCAAATGATCCTGAAACTGACAAACTATGGCGTCCCTACTACACGTATAAACCCAAAAAGAAGGGCAAGAAACTGCGATGCCAACAGAAAAGGATAAAATCTGCAAGATGCTACACCAGGCCATTGTCACATGAAGCAAATAAAGACTTGAGTGAGACACACTTCTGTTCAGATGAGAACATATCAGAGAACTATGAGGTCAGGAGGGAGCTCAGACATAGCAGCCAAAAGGAAGCTTTCCCCTGCCACAGCTGTGACAGCTCTTTCTCTAGCCAGACCTCCCTCAGCATGCACATCATTAGCTGCCATCAGCCATGCTGCAGAATATGTGGTAAACAGTGTCCACCTGACACATCTAGCATAGCTGGTCCCAATGCAGAGGACAATGGTGACTATATCTGCAAGAGCTGCACAGAAGATGGCTCCTGTTTCAACTCTGATGTGGCACCCCACAGCCTGAGCACAGAAAAGCGCTACAGATGTTCCTATTGCCCGCAGCGGTTTCTTTACCTTGCCACCAAGAAAAGTCATGAAAAGAAACACCTAGAGAAGTCAGGTAAAGGACACCACTGCAGGTATTGCTCAAAGGTTTGTAAGTCAGCACTGCTGTTAGATGTGCATGAGAGCAAACACTTTATGGCAAATAATAGAGAGGATCCTGACATAAAATGTAAAATGGACAGTTCATTTTCTATGAGTAAAGAGCGCAAAGGGCAGATCAAATCTGAGCTTTTGGAAAACGCATATACCTGCTCAGAGATGAAGCTGAAGATGGGGGGACTCATAGACAAAGAAACTGAGGGAAATTATCCTACATTTACCAATATCTACAAGAAACCATCTTTGTCATTTCCAGCAAATAAGTCTTCTTCCCTTCCCTCAAAGATAAAGAGGAGAACATCAAAGAAAAAAATAATTTTGGAACGTTCTAAAGGATTTGGATTTGAGGGGCACAGACAGGACTCTGTGGGGGCTGTAATATGGGGCCCACAGGACTGACTGCACAACACAAATACAACCTAACTTTACCCAAGCTATCAGTAATCAAAGGAACCTCGCTACAGTTGCTCAAGTCAGAGCTAAGCATTTGTGTAAAGAGGAACCTCTTTTTCACACCCACAATAGGAAGGAAATGCATTGCCTGCTGATGTCACAGTATACTGAAATGATGTAAATGACAGGGTAGGCCTGGTGACAGTTAAAAACTGGAAGAAACGCACACATAAGAGTATGAGAACTTTGCATCTAGGAGAACTTGTGAGATGTAAATATAGAGTATTTTTGTTTATTGACATAAAATACTATTGGTAATTTTCCATGTTTTTCTATGAGAAGATAAGTGGTTTTATTTTTATATGTTTTTATTTGTTTATGTCAGGGTGATCTTCCCTCTGTCATTGCTCATTGTGCACTCTATGCATCAAGTAAACAGCTAGCAGCACCTTGCATTAAAATAACTGCAAATGATTATATATTTTTTCTAACATAGCACCAATACCACCATTTTAATGTTTTCATGTTATTTGTTGCACAAACATCTGTTAAGACCTCTGGCTTAAGAAGTGGATGCTAAAGAGTGTTTTCCAGTATATATTTACTTTTAACCATTTTAATAATGAAATTTTAATAAATGCATTAACATAAAATAAAGCTACAGTCATATGTTATGAAAAATGAACACAATTAACATCTTGTTAAAATTAATGTAATGTTGTAAAATGTAAGAATGCCATAATATTGAACTTTAATCCAAGTAGATGCCATATTATATTTGACGTCTGACAGGCAGTACATTGAAAAAGTAGTTACAGTCTTAAGGTCTTCAACCACATCTAAATTGTGATTGTGTAAATTGTTTTTTTAACAAGCAGATGTGCATTGTCCACTAGAAGCTTTTTTCACTGTTTTTCCCAGCCAAACAATTGACACCAAGGTACACAATTGTACAACCCAACGAACTGACTGTACTTTTATTGCTCACATCCTTGGTAATTTGTTAAATGAAACACTACCCCGACTAAAGTCTATTGCAACAAGTTTTCCTGCAAATAATAAAATATTAAATCGTAATGCCAGTTTTCTACTACTCCTGAAACAAAAGTAGCTTACATTACATACATTCATCTTATTTTTCCTCCTGAAACTGCTGACTTGTAAGTGGGAACTCTGTTTATTCATTCAGTCTCTCCCTGTCCTTTCTCTCTGTGTTTGGGCCTCAGTGCTAACCCATCTGAGAAGCTCATTCTCATTTTTCTGTGGGTCCTCCACACAATGCAGCATTCACAGTGTCCCTTCTAGGCCCATGTGACACCAACGGCAGATGTTTTAAACTCTCCCCCGTCGCCAAGCCCACCCTCCTGAGATATGCTCAGATCTGGTAGCAGGTTTGTGCCCAAAACCAAAAGCCTATCAGTAACATGGTTGTTCATACATCCAGGTAATCCAGGAATGTCTGGTAATTCATTCATCGGTATCTGTAAATTGTTCTGTGGATTCTCAACAGCTCTGCTCAACTATATTAGCCCCTATTAACCACATCTGTTTTATCTATCTTATTCATCGAGAAGTCATCTGAAAGTCTACTCAAATATGAATGTTTCCTCTCACTGGTGCAAACATTCAAGCAAAACTTGTAATTCAATGAAATATGTTACAAGGGACATTTTATTGTCCAAATAATATACGCCATCCCAAAGGTAAGGTGGAGGTGCATCAACATCTTTATTCATTTCTAGTTTAATTTTGTTTTTCTGCATATTTTTTCTCGAGCAGAGAAGACAATGAAACATTTTTGTGCAAGAACATTTTTAATTAATAGTAATAATCCACTAGACTAACTGTTTTCAACAGAGGATCCCCTGGAAGTCACATGGTCAACATGGTTTCCTAAAACTATATGAATATTCTGTATGTTGCTCTCCAGGTATCTCTCTAAATGTGGTTAAAATGTATGGCTAAAGAAACTCCCTCCTTCAGGTTGATTCTATAGAACAGATCTTTCCATCAGATGAAACAATGGCACAGGATGTAATTAATTAACCAACTAGGTCTGTACATAATTTTTTTAATGAAAGATTATACACAAGATTATACAGAGAATTTCCAGCATGTCCCGACCCAGTGCCCAGATGTTTTAGATTGTACTCCACTAATAGGAACAAATGTATAACCTCCATATAAATGTATATATGCTTCTGTACAATTCAATATCAAAGTTTATTAGTCTGTATAATTAAATCAGAATTTTATGTTAAAAACTTAGTCATCAAAAAAATGTATAACTATACAAAACAAAGCAGCAGTAAAAATAATAGCAATAACATCATTATTATTTATATAAATAACTGTTATTATTAAAATGTGTGACTTTAATTATTATTACTAATCATATTTATTTATACTACTGCTATTACTACTATACTACTAAACCTACTACTACTAATAATAATACAACATTTAATACATAGTTATTTGCGTGGTACTTTTAATACCTACATTTAAAAATTACATTACAATAAACGTTAAAGGCTACCTAATTTAAATAAAAAACTGAAGGCTAACAAGCACTGTCAGATTTAAAAGGCTTTTCAATTCATCCTCACAACTGGGCCTACAACGCCCCAAAATGTTGTCTGAGTAGGCAGCTCGCCAGGTTTTAAAACACAGTCAGTGTCTTTTCTTGAAGGAGGCGGAGGGCCCATCTGCTCTTTTGCTCGTCCTCCACTAGGGCTTCCGTTTGTTTTGACTAAACGATGTTGCCTGTGTGAGTTGATTCACACTGGCGTCGCAACCAATCGCGCTGAGCCGGTGACGCTGCTGAGGGCCGTCCGTCCGTGCGCCTGCATTCATAAACGGATGTGATAATTGTTGAATGTACTGTACAGAGACGAAACTTGGACCATGGCGGAAGAAGACGACACGAAAATACGGATTTTGCAGAGCCTCCGAGGAAAAATCTGTAAGTTTGGTTGGTGACGTTTGGCCTGTGCGTGTGTATGTGTGTGTTGAGATGTCTTTGAGAGAGAAAGAGGCGAAGCAAAAAGGATCACGGGGGAGAAGAGGGGCGCGGTACACACACACACACACACACACACACACACATAGCGCTGGTGGATGGGGATGTTTTCCACCTTTTGCGCACATTCCCGTCCCAGTTAACATGAGCGGTTCTCAGAATAAAAACGTTTAAGGTTCAGACATGTTGAAATCAGCGGTGAAAGATCAGTCTTCAGCCTTTGCGCATGATGTATGAGTTAGCCGTGGTGCTAATGTAGTAGACTGATTCCCCCTCATAACCGCCTTATTTATTTACTTATATTGAGTTGGCACATGTGTGTTGTTTTTTTATTTACCCGTCTTAAAGAACCTATCTTCGTGTAACTGGAGTTGATTCATTCTTACCCGGACTGAGGGTGTAAAACAGAATGGATCCGCGCTGAAATTTGACCAGTTCTGGGCTGGACGGAAGTTGAATCGCTTTAAATACGCGAACACTACGAAAAATAATAATTAGAATATTTTTAAAATAATTTCCTTAAAATCGATCTTTAGGAGTGTGTTATTGTATATTAATTGTGTATTAAGTCTATTAAGTTGGATTATATTTACATAATAACATATAGTTTTAATTTTAATTCTTAATGACTTGTTAAATCTAGAAGTTTGACAGAAAACTACTATTGTACTTTGCACAAAATTTAATAGCGATGGTGACTATAATGAAACTGTAAACAAACTTGATATTAGGAAACACTGTCATTAAA
>JAZGTI010005331.1:0-25667 GCA_036877585.1 Botia kubotai
GCTATGAAATAGAGACAGTCTTTAAAGATGGACGCTGCTCCTGGGTTCTCATTTCAGATCTATTAAGAGGTTCATGCGATTATGAGTGTACAGAGATGTCTAACCTCCAATGGCCTAGAGGTCATGTGGTCATTGGAATGATCTTTCCGAGTGGACACAAAATCAAAACCAGCAATTTTCCTGCCCTCGTCTACTGTACACTCTCAAAAACTAAGCCACTAAAAATTATTTCTAAAAGGAATAAAAAACATTTATTCCAGAACAAATTCCAAAACAGTTATGAACTGCAGCTCGGAAAGAATCATTTTCTTCTTAACATTTCATAGTCTACAGACTGTGTTCCACTACAAAGAACCTTTTGCGCAGCAGAAAGTGTTGTTTAAGATTCCTAATGGAACCCTAAGACCTGACAAAGAACCTTTCAAGAACCTTTATGTTCAATGTTTGGCCCACATCTCCACCATCATTGTCTGGAAGTATTCACAAGCAGAACACTCGCAGAAGGTGGCAGAAAACAATACACAGTGTGAGTAAAAGCCTTACATTATGTTAGCTAAACATCTCTGATCTACGTTTAAAGAAAGTATAATAAACGCAACGAATGAAATCGTTTGGAATTTGAGCCATGACGACCATATCATTTATAGGACCCATTTCACTTCACAGTGGGGCGTAAGAACTTTTAGCGTTATGCAATAAGCTCCTTACATTTGACAAGCTCTTGAGTCCAGAAAACTCCAGCGCATTACTCCAGCGCATAAGACTCACTCGGCTATTATCTCACACGGTCTGATTCTTTCCCCGCGATTAAGACCCCATGTTGTCTTCTCACAGTCTTCTTCACTGTCATGGCTACTAAGTGTTATTAAATGCACTCGGCGCAGAACACATATGTCATGAAGCGCTACTTTTCCCTCCCTCATTTTTCTGCCTGTCACACAGTAATCGCTGGAAACGGCAAATGTCAAAGACAAAGTCAGAGTTGTTATTTATCAAGCGTCGCGGGAAGTGGCGATCCATCCATCTGGGAGCAACATTTGACAGATATGTGGAATATCACAGAATGACAGGATGCTATCAGAGCTTTCTTGTCTCTGTGATGTTTCTGGGTTATCGTGATTTCCACTGGCAGAGCTAAAACACTATGTTTGGCCTTTTTGTTCAAAGGGGAAAACAGAACGGAACGGAAATGTCACAAACACACACAATTGAACTCCAATTGTCAACAGGAGCAGCACAACTCAGCGTGTCGGGGCATTTCAGAGCGTTTCCATTGGTTACCTGTAGCCGCTCCTACAGCTTCGTTCAGTTCATTGGCGGCGCCTGATTGGTCCCTCCCAACACTCTCTCAGCTGCAGATCTATTCCTACTTGTAAATGTAGATTTGTAGACCAGGCTTGTTGGCATCTCTCATTTGTCATACGCTGTGGACAAATGTCTACAAAACTGATGTCCACTAAATTAAAAAATAGATACTAAATTAATTTTAAAAGTCTAATAAATTAAAAAAATATTTTTATTTTATTATTTTGTAACGTTATTTTCGTAACGTGGACGACAAGTTCTAAACAGCTACTGTAAGAACAAGCTACAAACACTGCACCATCCACAGCACCTGGACATATATAGTAGCGAAACAGTATCTATTTTTCTCACAAAATTTAACAATAAAAGTTATAAATTGCAGCTTTACTTTTACATTTATGGATTTGACAGATGCTTTTCTCAAAGTGACTTACTGCGTATTCAAGCTATATGTGTGTTCCCTGGGAATCGAACCCAAGACCAGTGCTCTCCCAAACCAGCTACAGGAACATTTATTCCATACCTGTATTATGGAAATAAGCGAATGTTTGGCGCGACTCACCCAAAGGCATTCCGATGCCGTAGCCTTTGGTGTCCAACAGGCCTCCGATCTGCGTGAGGTTACAGTTAAGACGGCGATGGTACTCGTTCATGGTGCTCTCCAGGAGAAAGGCGTATTTGGAGTTCAGAACCCGCGCTATGCCCTCCTCCGTGCTCTTCACGAACACGCTGGGCTGCTTGGAGTACATGTAGTTCCACATGCGCTGGTACGTCTGGTAGCGCGAGTTCTAGAAGCGAGAGGGTGTTTAAAAAGAGGAATTGTCAGGAAAGTCATTGAAGGGAAGAGGAGAAACGAAATATTGAAACGTACAAAAAATTATATTTATGGTGACGTGAGAACAGGTGAATGAAGATTAAAACATTTTATTGGCGGATACTGAGAATGAAATAGATTAAGGGCGGCCATATTGAGAGATAACGCATCATTGCGTATGTGCGCTTTGTGTTTTTCGTGTGAGGGGAGTGAAGTGGAAAAATAAACAAGGAAATAAAGATGGAGAGACTGAGAGAAGCAAGACACGATTCCCCCAAAAAATACTTCACTTGGATAAAATTATAACTGATGGCTGAGGAGAACTTGGCCTTCAGTGTGACTATGGATGTGGCTGTGAGTCATTAAGACAGCTGTTAGCTGTCATAAACAGGAAATGATGTGTTATGACATCACACATGCATGCATAATGGACCTATCATACAAATTATTTTTGACAAACATATTCTCAGGACTTTGCCCCGACTGGTTTTCTTTTTATACCAAGTTTTCTTTCCTATTTCCTTAAATGTCTAAAAATGTCCTCACAAGGTCAAAATTTACTGGTTTTATCACACTTATCATGCTGAATACCAGAATCCCACACACAAACACACACACAAACACACACACACACGTTTACTCCTCCATCAAAACCGGGACATTCCATAGACTTCTACTGGTGTTATACGCGGCCATAAACAAATATACAGGTGTAAACACTTTAAGCAAACTCGAACCCGCACTCGAACCCTAACAGAACACCTTCAGCATTTTTAAGATTTTACAAAACTGAACTTACTATAATTTTAAAGTGTTTTTTTTACAAACTAGGACATCCCCAAAAGAACATTTTTGCTCGGACTCTTGGGTACAAATTTGTCCCCATTATATACGTGAACGCACACACAGACCAGTTCATACATACCATGAAGAAGGTCATAGTACTTCCGCCCTGAATGGTACCGTACTGGATGTTCGTCTGATCGGCTAAGTCGTCAGCAGACTCGATGGGCACCTCCATCCTCTGGACCGTCAGGAATGCCGCGAGGTTTGCCGTGTAGGAGGAAATGATGATCAGTGTAAATGCCCACCTGTTGCACACACACACACACACACACACAAACACACACACACACACACACACACACACATACACACACACACACGTTTGTTTCAGAGAGAGCCGTTTACATTACAATGTGTGCAAATATGCTGACACACACAAACTCACTGAGTGAGAAACGCAGCGCTAACAAGCCGCTCTAAAATATGAGACAATAAATAGTGTTTGCTAACTCTGTGAAATTATCCATCATTGTGAATGAATTAATAAGGCGCGGTAACAGATTGTAAATCTGCCTGAACACATAAAACACAAATATTATATTTTCTTTTATGTACTGAACACACTCACTGGTTAGTTTACTGTCTGATTTGTGTCGGATGCTACGACCAATGAGCAGGCTAAAAAAGAAACCAGTGGTCAAGCTGGAAACCAGATAAAACCAGCTAGTCTTAAGAGTCATAACAAATCCAGTCTTCAGAGCAATGAATCATTCCCTAATGAAGAAAGATTTCTGAAGCTCTTTGAGAAATGTCTTTTAATACTCGTGAGACCAGACAAGCTGTGAAAACATTTTTTTCCAAAGACCTTTCCAGCTAACAGGGAACGTTCTCAGAACATTGACTAATGTTCTCTAAAAGTTCTCTTAAAGTTAGTTACACATTTTTAATGTTATATATCATATATATCAAAATCGTTATTCTGAAGTTGTGAGTGTAACATTTTATAAACGCCGCAGAATTAAAAGTTTGAATAACTTACACCAAAGCAGTAACATTAATGTCTAAAACAACTGGACGTTTTGTGCGTTTCTATAACTCAAAACAATGTTTTTGTCACATAACGAAACATTGCGTCAACATTCTTACAACCTAAATGTGTTAGCTGGGTTGATGAGTTACATGTCATTTAGTAAAAGCTTTCCTCAAACATGAACTACACTCATTACTGTCACACTTCCTCCAGAGTGTATTTGGAGCTTGTGTAGAAGCTGATCGTAATCTCAGTATCTCTCTGGTTTCTGGGTCACTGCTATGTGGAATTAAACTTCTATTGTGTTTTTTACACCACTGGTGATTAAACAATTGACTTCGGCTGCATGCACAGACAGAATCCTTCAACTCCATTGTTGCTCAACCACGACATCACGGCCGGAATCGAAAAGATGTGACAGAGAGAAAACAAGCTTACTTGATATTAGAAAGAGTAAAAGAAAATCAGACTGAAAGAAGCGACATGACTTGAGATCAATGAATTATCTGGAGATGCGCTACAAACTAGCGCAAACCTGCGACGCATACAAACAAACTTCGACACACTTTAAAACATCATTCACACGTTATTCTGCACAATCACGCTAACGAACTGTATCGTCACGTTTTAAGGGTGGAACGTTAGTGGAACGTTTTTAACATTATATATGATATATCAAAAACGCTAATCTGAAGTTGTTAGCAGAAAATGTAAAAAACGTAACGTTCCCATAATCAAGCATAACGTTAATGCAATATTTAAAAAACTGGTCATACTGAACGTTCCCAGAATGTTCAAAATAACATTTTTAGATTTTCACACTGTTTTGTTTATATTCTGTAAAAATTCGGATGGAAAGGATGTGCGAAACATCAGCACACGTACCAAACGCCACTCACGCAGCGTGTGGACAGAGCGCGGGGCATGACCTCTGACCCCTGCTGCATGAAGCCCCCCACAGGAAACCACAGACTGTTCCCCAGTGTGTACTGATTCTCCAGCAGGTCCCTGCGGTCCCGCCAGCACGGGAAGGGGTTATACCACTCATATGGACTCAGCCTAATGAAGATAGACAGACAGAGAGGCAGACAGGCAAACAACAGGAAGACAGATAGAGACAGACAGACAGACAGCAAACAGCCCAGATAGGCAGACAGATAGGCAGAGACAGACAGATTGGCAGACAGAGTGGCAGGCAAAGAGGCAGACAGACATAAAGAGACAGACAGGCAGAGAGAAAAACAGACGGCGAGAGACACAAACAGACAGACAGAGAGGAAGACAGGCAGAGAGTCAGACAGACAGAGAGGCAGACAGAAAGACAGACAGACAGATAGACAGACAGGCAAACAGCCAGGCAGGTAGGCAGAGAACATACAGAGACAGATAGGCAGGGAGACAAACAGACAAAGAGAGACAGACAGACAGAGAGAGACAGAGAGAGACAAACAGACAGACAGGCAGAGAGACAAACCGACAGACAGGCAGAGAGACAGACAGACAGAGAGACAAACAGACAGACAGATAGGCAGAGACACACACACATAAGCAGACAGGCAGGCAGACAGAAATGGTATATTCAATGTTTTCATAAATGATTAATATCTCAAGATAACACAATACATTACGGTTGATTAGATAAGAGAATCAGAAGCTGAATAAGAGTTATGCAGCAATTGTGTAAAAGCTTCTCTGTTTTTTATGACAGACAGAATCATTACTCAGCTGTCACAGTGACAATGTCTGACAGTGACTGTGATGATGTCAGAGACAGATATGTGTGAGTTGAGTGACAGTGCTGTACCTGGCTGCCAGGAAGAGAACACAGCTAACAGCCAGATAGGCTAAAAGCATGAAGAGCCAGACAGCTGGAGAAAAGGGATCCAAGAAGGAGAAATAACCCGGTTTCCTGCCCTGCAGACAGCATATACAACACAACACGAGCTCTTCCTCATACAGCTGTTCTGTGACTGTTCCATTGACTGAAGAGTTACCGAGTTGGTGAAAGTTTTGATATGGACAAATTATTCAATGAAAATAAATCAATTACAGGCACGATAATGAACACGAACGTATGGGAAACTGGCATTTCCTGGGATATCGCACCCGACAACTCAACTTACAAATCAGTATTATAAACTTACCGTTGTGAATCGGGCTAAAGTAAAGAGATTGTGCTAAACATTCATTTTTAACCCATAAAGTTACAGATTGTCTATAACCCTCAAATAACACAAATGGTCACAAAAATAACCAAAAATTAAAATGCAATAATCTTAATGGTACTAAATGAAGCTTTAATTGACATAACTGAAGTTGATTTGGTTTTGGTAATAGATTTTGGGGGTAAATATGAACTGGTGGTATGAACTCACTATGTGAACGCGGTACAGGATACTGATGCCCAGATTCATGAAGGGTTTGGAGAAATCGATGACCTTCTCTCTCTCTGACGTGATGGTGAAACCAGCCACTGCCAAATCTGCTTTCTGCAACGGACAGAAAGAACGAGAGACAGACGTGAAATCTTCCTCTCACGTGAACAAATATCTTATATATTTTAAAAGTATTTCTCATTTCTTAGTGAAAAAAAATTGGACTGTGGAAACAGACGCAATCGGTTTTCATGAACTGCGTATGGAAATATCGGTGTTAAGAAATAGCTCACGCCTCAAAAAAGCAAAACAGAAATGCTTTCTACATCATTTAAATCCAGCCATCTCCTTACCTCTTTAAACACGGCCGTTGCTAAAAATTGCATTGACTTAATCAAACATAAAATGCATGAAAATGACCAATAATCACTCTAATGGTTTTCTGGTACAGTTTACTGAGTGCTGCTGAGTTTCCATGACAACATCACGCGGCGCGGAGTCATATTGACAGCTACTAACTGCATGGTGTTAGTTATGGTATTAATTATGTAATTAAGTAACCAAGCACTCATTAGCACACCGCTGTTTAGACGCTGGTTTAAAAAAGCTCAGCTGGAACAAAGCGTGCGTTTCGCCTCATGCCGTTAGCGTTTGTGTATTCTTGCTTTTGACCTTGATTTTCGAGAAGCTCTTGAGAAGGAAAACATTTGACACTATCTGTGGGGTTCATTGACGACGACGAGGTGCCAGAGAAAGGTGTTGGAATAAAAACTAGCGCAAGGAGAGCGAGCGAACACACAAAGAATTAAGATGGAGAGTCAAGGCCGGACAGCAGAATGGATGAACAAATGGGATTGTGGGAAGGAATGTGGGTTCGGTGGAGGAACGGAGAGGGTGGAGGGGGGCAGCTGATGGAAAATTTTGATATGAGAGTCCTTGAGTACAGGAAAGAGATTTATTTATTACAGCGAAGACGAGAGAGACACGGGGATAACGAGCAGAATGCAGGCCCAGGAAAATGAAAGAGTCAGGAAAAGATAAAGCAACAGTCCCTTGAGAATAGAAGTGGATACTTGTGGGAAGGGACGGCGAGGAACGGTTAAAAACAGAGAGATAGCAAAGACCAAACTCCCAGTGAACACACGGAATATTGTGCCCTTGACAGACGAGGGATAGCTCATGAACAATGAAGAGAGGCAGAAAATACAGAAAGAATGAAAAGTTCCCGAGGAAGGAAAGTCTAGCATGACATTATTTTTGTTCCTCAGCATTCCAGTGTTAAAGAGATAATGAAATATATATCCCATCATTTACACACCCTCAGGTCATTACAAACCTGTATGACTTGCTTTTTAGATACACAGCTCTGGCACATTATGTATGCGTGTGTGTTCATGGACTGACAGCTTGAATTCAATGTAATATTTGTTGGATAAAAGCTTTGGCATACATGTGGAAATGTAATTATCTGGTGTGTAATTACCTTTGTGTCCTCGTAAACCATATATTTAAACCCCCACACACACACACACATATATATATATATATATATACTGTAGATCAACTATTCAAATGACATATGCGGTATGAAGATAAGGAGTGTTTCTTATTCCACTCTAAAGGAAACGTATCGTTTATTTTCTACTGCTGAAACCGGCAGCCATACGAGGGGCCAATCAGCCGCAGTTTGTGTGCAAACAAGAGGAAGCAAGTGCACCCCAGACATCTCTCTATCTTTTTAATTACCGCCTAATTGATTACTGAGGAGAAGCTTGTAAACCACTTTCCAAGGGTGTCGTGGAATGAGTCTGGAAGCGTGTGTGTGTGTGTGTGTGTGTGTTCATGGAGAGAGAGGGTGAAGTTACATACACTAATCCATACACGTAATATGGCGATGTTTGCCTTCTGTACATTGATTCCAGCAGCTATAATCATATATACTGCCACAAAACAACGAGAGAGAGGAAAACGATCTTTGTGTGTGTGTTGTCGCATTTTAAATAATCCTTGATGAAAGCTGCCCACGCTAGGTTAATAGAATGTCATTATGTTAGCGCTGCTATTATTTATATCAACGATGTGAACTGTGCTAATATCTGTTAGCGCCGGTCGAATGGAAATGTAGAAATGTCTGAGATCTACTGTACAAACAATACAGCTACCTGAATAAAACACTCGAACGTACTGTACAAAAGGTTCATACAATACCATTAAGAAGTATATATTTAGAGAGAGAGAGAGTGTCGCAGAAATCAGGTTTATGGTCCGAGAAATTAATTGCATATAAATCACAGACTATGTTCTGGGGTTACGCTACATGATTTGCGGAACTCTGGAAAAATAAACATACATAATAAATGTATTCTATAGTAACGTACAGAGTTGCGTTGACGCTTGGAAACGGGACACAACCCGTAGTTAGGCTGATGAACTGTACGAGCTGGTGGTACTCCAGAAGATTTTTAAAGCTGCAGTCTGTAACTTTCGGCTCTCTACCGCCACCTCTGTTTGAAACTTGACATACTTCACGTATGTTGAAGTCAAATTGACATTTCCCGGGATATCAGACCGGACAGCTCAAATGATGAATCATTATTATAAACTTACTGTTGTGAATCGACATATAAGGAGGCGGTTTTAAACACTGATCTGTTACGCACTTGCTCAATAACTGATTTTTGTTTCTTTTTAACCCACAAACGAATGTTATGGATTGCAGCTTCGAACGGGTTGAAAGTGTCTCTTAGCTGTAAACGTGCTTTTATCCACAGGTCAAAGGTCAGCATGTGTGCATCATCCGTACCCGGTTTATGAGTTCTCCCACCATGCCGGTCCACGAGCCATTGGGTTCCGGAGCTCCATACAGGCCGTCATCCACCAGCTTGATGCGGAAGGAAAACTTCAGTATATCCGCCAGCTCGCGCAGCATGTCCACGCAGAACCCCTCGTACTGATCGTTACCCTGAAAGTCCTGGTAGCTCGCCTTGCGCATCACGTATGGATTCTCCTATAAAACCGTAGCATTTAACGCTGTAATATACCGCTAGCAATTTCCATACCGCCAAGTGCCATAAACTTAATGAAAGTCGATATCCATACAATGAAAGTGGCATTTTTAAAGGTGCTCAGCCATGAAACGGCAGTAAAATGTGCTGAAACTGTGCTTTCCTGGCCTTGACATCAGATGGTTCCTTACAGGATGAGAGTTCCTGGTTTGAATGGTACCCGCTAATATTTCCTAAGTTGTTACATATTAGCAGAATCTCTTTTTTGGTTCCTAACAGTCACATTAGGAACCAGAAAGCTCTTCATACAAGTAAACTACGTTATTTTACTGTATAAGCTACGTAGTTCCTAAAACTTCCAAATTACCATTTTTAATGTTTTTTGGTTAAGTAAAGGAAATGTTCTTACAACCTAAAATAGTTATCTGGATTATTGCATTTTAACCCCATTTGAGTGTTAAACTGTTGTTGTTTAATTGTTTTATTAAAGTGTTGCAGTTTTGCTACAGTGGGTCTCTGAGGGTTTGGAAATACAATCTATACAACCGTTGCACTGAGTGTTTGGTTTTGCGACATTTGAATCTGTAAAGCTCCTACTAGCGCGTTCCAGATCTTTAAAATCTCTGTATTTCACAGTTATAATTCTGTAATTCTGCTCTGAAATCCCCCAAAAGGTCTTACACATGTGATGCCAAATCCACAAGCCTCGATTAACACAGAGCCAAATCTGGAGACGTTCTTACCAGTATTGTGGTAACGATTAGCGTCTTGTTGGCTAATGTTTCTGACGTGTTGATGTCCAAAGATGTGGAGTTCATGGACAGCGTGTTGTTAGAGTACCAGACACCGATCTGCAAGCAGAACAAAAAACAGAGAAAGGAAAACGTTTTCTGTGGATATTGAGCACAATTTCAACAACTCGCATCAAAGCATGTAGTAGCCAAACAAAACACCCGAATTATTAACAGCAATTTATGACCCCTATAGAACTGTGTTTGATCTTGGGGGGTGAGGGGGTCGAAGGGAGGGAATGAGATGAGGGGATGAAGGAGCTATAAAGGAGCAAGGAGGCAAAAGATCAATACCCTGATCAATACGAGAGGAGTGAGGTGGTGATTCCTCCATCTTCCACCCGTTCATTAAACCTCACACCCTCTCCTGTGCCTCCAGATAAAATCAGGGGCGCGTGTGTTTGTGTCCTCACCTCTTTGTGACCCCCTTTGAATTTCTCCAGAATGCGCAGGGTGTAATTGGTGCGTTGACCTTTGCTGTTAAACTCCAGGCGTCCTGTCAGGCCGTCGTACTCTACCTAAAAACACAGGAGAGGTGATAGGAAAGACACAAAAATGTGATTTTGATCTACAATATTTAATAATGAAAGAGGAAACTGTGATGTGATTTGAAGCTGAAGTCATTTCTGTCCAATCAGCACGGGTAGGCAGAATCTGGAGGCGGGGTTTGGGTGGGTATTCATGCAGGCGACACCCCCACTGTGAATGCAGCTGCTAAAGCTGTTTGGCTGTTCAAAATAGACAAGCTCTCCAAAAAGCCCAGATTTCAATACAAAATACAGCACAGACAAGATAATAAGCAGTTAAGCAATTTCATGGGGTGTTTAACATAAGACAACAACACACTCTTCATCTTAAACTCTGGCAGGTCACTGTAACAACGATGTAAAGGCAACAAAGCACAGATAAATGATTCTAGTAACCTTACAGGATGAGAGAGAACGCAGGTACCGATGGATACAAACCGAGGATGGGAGGCCAGAGGAGATGCTGTGGAGATGCTGTGGAGATGCTGATGGAATGATGGAGTGATGGAACAAACTACAAAACAAATGGAGGGACACAGAGAATGAAAGACAAACTCCATCCAGGACTCCAGAATTTATAACAGATGCATGAAAATAATAAAGTATAACCAAACTTTTCAGACCGTTGCCAATAAACAAAGCACATCTGGTGTGAAGAGCACAATTATAATTGCTCTGGCACTGACATAAATATTCACGATAGCTGAAAAATGACTGCGAGTGATCATCACGGAGAACACAAAGGTTTGAAAACCTCGGTCAATATCGGGGCTTTCCATGACTGCATTGTATTCTATGCATTGATTTAATAAAATGACAATTAAAGCTGCAATCCGTAACTTTTCCGATTAAAAATAAACAAAAAATCAGTTATTGCGCAACTACATAACACATCAGAGTTCAGCACAATCTCCTCACCTCACCCCGATTCACAGCGGTAACTTTATAATAATGATTTATAATTTGAGCTGTCGGGTCTGATTTTGTGGGAAATATCCGTCTGTAAACAGAAATAAGATCCGGCTACTGTATCTCATGTCTGGGTACCTCTGATGATGTAGCGTTTGTTATCTTGTTCCTACAGCAGCTCTTTAGAATTTAAACTTCTCCACCATGTTAAAAGAATAACTGCAAGTACCCACAATTTTATGTTTCAAACACGCATGGAGCGAGAGAGGCAAAAGTTGCAGATTTGCAGCTTTAATTTGTGGTATTTGTTATAAAGATATTTGAGTCAGAGTCATATGAGTCACGCACAATAAATCCAGAAGCATATGTTGAAGAAAATTAATTGGATCCATTTTTATGCTGTCTTGACTGTGCATCTGTACAGGCCAATAATCTGCAGCAGACAGAATCACAGACGGACGACTAGGCCTCAGCACAACACAAACATCACACACACCCCGTGCAGAAATATGAACAGCATTAAACGGCAAACTCTGAAGTCATTAAAACCAGCAGTCAGAAAATGGGTGCCAATGGGGTATCCATGGCGACACGTACCATGCGCAGGTAGTTCATCAGACTGGTGCCGTGCTGCCAGATGAGAGAGGAAGTACAGCTGAGCGGCTTGACTCCGATCTCCTGACTGCGGTTCAGTTCTCGTACCGCCCCGACCACAACGTGCACGGCGTCAAACATCAGCGCTGACGACAACTGCAGGCGGAGAGACGGCACGGAGGAACGTTAGAGGAGAGATACACGAAGATAAGGCCGGTGAGAAGATGTAAAGTGGAGTCAAAAAAGCAAATGAGAGAATAAAGGGATGCGGGATGGAGAAAGACAGGAAGTGAGGTCGTTAGGAGGACGAGGACACTTCCTGTCGAGGCCCGTAAAACTTCTAACAGTAAACCTAACATCCAAATTATATCGTGTGGCATCAAAAGCACACATCATAAAGTATTTAGACACATTTTAAAAACTTTATGCTAGACGTGTCGTCTCATTATTCCATAAAGACGGATTTTCCGGTTTTCCCATCTGTGCAAATCTCAGCCAAGTTCTGGTTTAAATAATACAGTGAAACGTCGCTCAAATTACGGACTCGCTATCAAGAATGCATACATTAATAGCTTAGGCGATGCTAGACCCTGTTTCGGGGGGGGGCTTCTTGCTTTCATTTCAGCCCCCTCTCAAAATAAGAGATTAAGTTATACAGTACAGTACTGTCAGCGGCAGTCCTAAAAATCGCTTATGACGAGATCGCTTCTTACACTCGCTGAAAACGACAGCTACAGTAAAGTTCAAAAGTTTCTTTACTTTACATTAGTACATAAATATTATCCCTCCTTAAAGGGACAGTTCATCCAAAAATATTTTGAAAAACATATCGGTGGCTTTGTGGCCAGTCAATGAAGTCAACGGGTGCCACTGTTTTTTGGTCACCAACGTACTTCAAAATATTTTCTTTTGTGTTTCTCAGAAGCAAAACCTTTATGAGGGTGATGAATGTAAATGATGGAACATTTGTAAGTTTGGGGTGAACTATCCTTTTAAGCGTGCCTGTGGCTTAGGGGCCTGAACTCTTAGAATCACTCTTGATGATTAGATTTGGGTGGGGGGGGTTTGTGAGATGTGCAGCTCACCGCTGGGCCGGGGTACGGGCTCAGATCACACCCTTCTCTCCACGACAGGTTCAGACTCCTTATGAACTCCAGGTAGAAAGGATGGCTGGTGTTCAACATGGAGAAGCCGATGATGTTTGACTGATCATCAACCACATCATCCAATCTTAACAGAGGGAAATCCTGCACGAGAGACAGCACAGCATATGACATACATTTAGACCACGATAACAAACTGTTACATTAACCAGCTAAAGGAAAGCGTATGAGCGAATGAGTGAAACAAGGTCATTTTCAAAACCAAACAGCCATAACTAATTACTCGGTACACCCACATAATTAGATAATACACTCGCGTAATGAAAATAAGTTAGCATACAGTTGAGTGCAGACGTTGAGTGTTTTAAACTCACTGGCTTCTAGAACTAATAGGCAAGCTGTTACGTTAATACTTCAATATGAGAATTTAACAGTAAGATTCCTTAAATTCCTTTTTCATAGTATGAAGTACTGTGACGAAGCCCCGCCCCTTACCTGGAGCAAACCCATACAACACTCCCTCACCTTCACTAAGCACATCCTCACAGTGAGCACACCAATAGCAAGTTCTGTTTATATTTATTTTGAGTTTAAACCAAGGCCACACCCACTGTGTCTCTCTTCGCTTACACCACCATAAAATTAAAATGTCAACAGATTTTGACATATATTTGTAAAGCCATCAGATTTTTACCATTATTGTAATACTACAAAGTACTTTAAATAAACTACATTAAAAATACATTTTTTGTGGCGTGGTTCGCGAATATATTATTGAGTAACGATCTACAGGTTTTCTTAATAGCTACAAGTAATATAAACAAACACACCCTGCTCCCTGTGGGTTTGGGGAAACCCACATCCATAAATAAATAAACAGTCATTTACTGAAGGCAAAATCCAGTCCAGTTAGAAAAGCCACTCAAACTAAGTGGGGCCCATTGGGAAATGCGCCATCTTTGAGCCGTCCTTGAGTATCATGGCTCTCACCTTGTCTGCCAAATCAATTGCCAAATCAGCCCTCATATTTCCACCCGCTGGCAAGCGGAGGATCCCGAGAGGAAGCAGTGATGTCTTAATGGTGATGTCCACAAAGACCATTTCCAGATGTGGAGAGGCATCACAGATTCATCACAGTCAACTGGTGCCACAGCTAAGAAGCTTCTAGATGGTTTATCTCTAACTATCTCCTTCTGAGGAGGATTCCGCTCTACCTCTGAAGACATCTAACACCCCTGTCATAAAACGAACAGGTACGGAAGGTCCCTCTTTTGTCATTGGCCCACTCAGCAGTGATTTTTCTTATCGATTCATTTTGGGAACGCTTGACATACAGTAGAGTTTGTAAATGAAGCTGTGATGAACAGCACAACTCATTTAGACAGGTTCAAAAAAACTGAAACCACAACAAAAGTGTTTTTAATCTTTAGTAGCAGTATTTCTTCTGCATGTGTCTGTTTATTGGGTAAAGTTTGCCAGTTAACCATTACCAAGCTTGTGTTTAAAAATTACACTGGACTGTTTTATAGGGCTGCAAAAATTATGGGAATTTTTGGAAACCTAACAGGAATTCATGGGAATGTGTCGGAATTATGGCACACAGATAAAGACAACTCATATGCTGATGAAGCGAATAGGTTGATATTTACGTTTGTATGTGACACAGCTTGTAAAAATGACCTAAAATTTCCAATTATTCCGGTGAATTCCCATAATATTCTGACTTGGAATTTCCTAAAATTCCCCAGCTTTACAACCCAACTGTTTCAGGAAAGAAACAAAAGATTCATTCAGTTCTCCTGCCCCTCAAGATCAAATGTTTCAAGCTATTTTAACTTTTATTTGTTTTTAACCTTTCACTCACAACAGAAGCATAACAGCCAAAAACATGTGACCTTAAAAGAAGGACACAATCCCGCCATGATGACGATAATGATGAACGACACAGATGCGCTGTGAATCTCTAATGAGCTGATTGGTCAATGGCCAGGCCTACCCTTGCTGCTATTGGATGATAATGGGTTAAGGAGAGAATGACAGCATGTCATTGGTCTAAAAAAAGGGGTTGATTTACCATTGTGGTGAGGATGTACTTGTAGAAGGCTGATGTCATGCCTAACTCTGAGGCCTACAGAAAAGATAAAAAAGACAAAACATGTTGGTTACCCTAAATATAATTCACTATTTCTTTCCTGCTGGCACATAATCTCAATGTCCTCAAACAGAACAGAAGGAGCGCGGCACGCCTGCATGACAAACCAATAACTGACAACTGCCTACGAAACTTTGTTTGAGTCAGGATGAGTAATTCTGAGATATCTGGCGTATTTTCTGCGGGGCATTAAAAAACTCAAACAGCAGCTTTAAGTTGCAAGCTGTCTAGGGAGAAGTTATAGGAAGTAATATTTCACTGAATTATGCACATTATTCTAGGCAACAGACGCAGTTTGTTTTGCAGTTATATGCTGAAAACGTCTCCATTTGAGGCAGGGAGATGAAATATTAGTAGGTGCTTAACTGTGATGTATGAATCTGTGAATCGCACACCTTCTTTAAGATGAAGATTGACACGGATGCGTTAGCGTCGATGATGATAGTCGCGACTTTGTCGTCGCGTATTTCCTTCAGCAGAGGGGTGGGGTCCAGGTTTTCATCCAGCATCCTCACCGAGAGCGTTTCCCGGGAGATGAGGAAGCGACGCACTAGCTCCTCCAATCGCAGCAGGCCTACGGGCGCAGAAAACGACCCCACATCATTAGGCTACAATAGATGCCTGTATATAGAAGTCTACACTACTTTAACATTGTCCGACATGAATACAAAACAAACATTTAATAACAGTAGCGACACACTACATACATAAATGACATTTACATAAATGCATTTGGACTTACATTGCATTATACGATACATTGTTTCTGAGTATATGCAATCCCTGGATTCAAACCCATGACCTTGGCGTTGTTAATGCCATGCTCTAACCACTGAGCTACAGGAAAGCCCAGTGATTACATACGCTTTGTAAAGTGCACATTATACACAAACACACTATAATATAATACTATGTAGTTTATATACTATACCACACACACAAATATATTTATATACTGAAATTGTATCAATTATTTCCTTCAACTGGTGTGACTTTTCAATAATAACATGCAACAAGCTCCAAAGCTCCAACCTCGTTTCAAAGTTCTGGTCTTATTGACACACGACGCGCAGAGAACATGACCTCAAAATAACTCAATTAATTCAAGCACACGTGCACACGTACGTGCACCCTGCAGAACATGTTGACTTCAGCTCGTACTGAGTGCATAATGCGCGTGAGAACACATGCTGTCTGAGAGCACGACACGCCATTAATCAGACAGCATCCGTGAGAAATGCAAATGTTATAATGCGATTACGGCTCATATTAAAGTACATTTATTGTTTTACGATTACGTCTGACGTGCGCAACCCGCGCGCCGAAGTCGCGCTTGTGTTTTGACCTCAATACGCCTGCAGTCGTGCTGCGCGTGCATCTCATTATACCTAGAGCGCGGGTGCGCGCATCTCATCGTCTGGCGTTCCCCTTAGTTGAAACATGTACTACAATATACCGTTATACCGTGGCATTGTTACCAACTAAATACTTTAACGACTTTCACAAACAGTCAATAACAGTATACTGTACGTTCCTTTCAGGCCTGTTCTTCCGTATTAAAGCCAGTGACTGCTGAATGAAGTAACTTTGAGAGCCAATCAAGTTCGTTTTGTATGTGCATACATTTGCGCGTTAAGCCGCCACAAAATCCATATGGTGGCTTCATTGATTTTGGACGGCAGGCAACAAGATGCACGACTAACAATAACCGCCGGGAAAGCGCTGTGAAGTGATGTGTGTACTTTCTCACACACGTCCATGTTAATAACAACCGAGGCGCAGACGAGCGCATCCGACGCACGCTGGTGTACGGAGAACTCACGCGCGCATGCGCAAAAGTACACGCGCGTCTCCTGCGTCTTGAACAGGCACCTCTCGTCTACTCTCAAGCACAAGTGCGCTAATTACACAGAACATGTCAGGATGAGCCCAGATGTGTTAACGGCGCTAAACGGTGGTGCATGAAAGCGTAGAACCATTAACCAGACCGTACCAATCAAATGAAGAGCTGCTCGCCTCAGTGCGCCAACTACTCCTCATTAAGCTGAGTCAACGGAGTAAAACCAATGCAATTAATATCGCTTCTTGTTTGTCCTCCTGTTGACACGTTGGCAGTAAGTTCAAACGATGTTAGCGGATGGGGGTGAATCGTGAAATATAACGTAAATATAACCGTAATCGCGCAGGAAACAGTGGATCCACAGGATGAGAATGAAGTTGAATAGGCAGAACAGTCACATCATGTAAGTGCTACGGGCTACCACGGTTCAATTATCGACCGCAGATTTAAGGGATAATTTGAAATAATCTGATCATTTGCGGTGGACGGTGACCATGAGTCGATATATGAAACGTGTAGACGTGGCTGGTGCGGTTTCTCCGCAGACTTACACTCAGCTTTGGCACATATCAGGCTGGTCGTCGGGTAACTAAACGAACGCAGTATGGCACCAATGGCCAAGCTCAGGTCCTCGTTGCTAGGATACAGCGTCACTGAGGCAAAGCGCAGATACGGCAGGCGAGGCGTCTCCTCTGGACCAATCTTGATGTGAGGGATCTGTGAGACACAGACGGGAGTGAAATAAGAGATGCAGAACAGAAGACAATGACTGTGAACCTGTTGCCTAGGGAGCAGGATGGCCAATGACTTTATATATGCAGGACGATTTGCGAATCAATTGAAGTTGAATAGCTTACGCTAAACCCATACCTAAACCCCATTTTGTATGAACGAGTTAACTTGGTCAATGTCACAAAGTTTGATAAAAGTTCATCTGTGTCGCCATCTGTGTTTGTAACATAAAATTGCACCCTACTTATTGTTTTATTACGTATGTTTACATACGTTTCCAGGGAAATCGTACCGGACAGCTGAAATTATAAATCATTATTGTAAACTTATTGTTGTGAATCAGGGTATGGTATGGAGACCGTTTCAAACACTCAATCTACATCTTTCCTTCATTTTTTTTAAAAACGTATGGATTGCAGCTTTAAATAAATTCAATATTTTCACATTGTTCATTTAAATTTCTCAGTTTTTATACAAAATCTCAGTTTTTATACATTGAAATTACATTTTTATTTGATGCAATATTCAGTTGCTTATTGGTCAAACGGGCAAGGTTATTGGCCAATGGGGTAATCTCGTTATGCCCAAACGTGTCTGATTAATTGGTCTGGCAGACACACGAGTCTATCACTGACCACTCGCAAGAAGAAGTGAGAGGAAATGAGGTCAAACGGAGAAATGATTTCAAAGTGGCAAAGCAAAGGCACACAGGAAATAAATAACCTACAGCTGAGAAACAGTGTGAATTTATCATTTCAGAAACACTCATGCAGACACACACAAACATCCTTGCGTTTCCCGCACTTTCGTACCTCTTTCTCCCCACATATATGACTGACGGTGGATCCAGAAGCAGGACTGGAGGCGGGGCCAATCACCGAGACCACGCCCTTTGGTAGAATCTGACACACTGAGAGGGGATAAGACGGATTATTAGAAAGAGACAGAAAACAGCAGCAGTGCGAGAGAGAGAGAGAGAGAGAGAGAGAGAGTGCTACAGAGCGGGGTGATCGAGCAAGACAGTGACTCAATGAATAAGGGACAGAGAGACATACATTGCAGTGGGTAGAAAAAAGCCCAAATCTTGGAAACGTTCCAGTCATGTGTCCTGTTTCTAGGTGATATATCAAATCAGAAGTCAATACAAAGCTCTTTTTGATTAATTACATCAATAAGCACAACGCAGATTTATGCTCTGCCTGTGGGAGATTGCTGCTCTAATTCCACACGAGAACGTCTGGGGGAGAGAGAGCAGCGTGCATATTTAGATGAAAAGATTTTTCTCTTTGTTGAGACTCAACTGTGTTGCACTGAAACACGCAGGGCACCGTGCATGTGTCGCATGGGTGTATAAATCACACCGCTTCAAATACACATGCCCTAGTCGCATATTGTTGACAACAGCCAAATACCTAAATAAAAGAATTTTGAAATTTGAAGTTCTCTGCATATTTTCCAAAGTGTAGAATGATGGGAGATTGCTGCAACCTGATTGGTTCCTATCCCTAGGCCCCACCCCTAAACCTACAACTAAATCTAACCACATTGGTCCAGTGGAACTGATCTGACTCACTGATCAATCAGGTAGCATTTTCAATATATTAATGTACTTCCCCTAGCATCAGTTTTGGAAATTTGTATCCATTTATATCCACCCCAAACTCACATTCAGGTGCACATATACCATTAAATACCATTAAAGACAGATTGCTGAAGTCGGGGAGCTCTGAGGTTGTTAATCAATAGAACATCATGCTTCTATTGAATCCTGTGTTTCAGTTCAATATGAAATAAAACTTACAAACAAACAAAATAAACGTACATATTTTTTGTCTGGTTTTTAAACACTTCTGTGCTTCTATTCAGAGTTTGTAATATTGTGATTTACCTCGAAGCTGATTTGTTTGGTGCAGAACTTTTTCATTTAGAATTTTTGTAAACCCCCACGGAAAGTAGGGGGAAAATATTTCCGCCGCCATTTCACGTTCCAATTAATTTCTGCTGTACGGAATCAAGCCCCGCCCCCATTTTCTAGAATATACCTCAGAGAAACTCATGTTGACTGAGCATGAATATTTGTGTTTTGTGCCAAAGCCTCTGAGCTTGTGTGCTGGACTCACTCGTGTCGGTAGTCTCGTACTGAGAGTCCCTCTGCAGCTCAAAGATGTCGACCTCCACGCGCGCTCGGGCCGGGCCCTCCATCATGCTGTTGATGTTTTCTCGGGCCAGGGCCAATGCCAAACGTTCTCCGCGTCCACACGCTGACTGATCATCCAAAATAGCAGCTGAAAGCGAGGAAAAACGCCGCGTTGAATGAAAAAACTAGCTATGCTGAGGTCGGCGCTTTGTTTTTGCACTGCTGTTTGATAGGGCTGTTTGATTTTGATGTTTGAAGTTGACGTGTGAAGTTTCGCTTGTCGTTGCTAAAAGTTTAAGTTACTCATGAGAAAACAGAAAGTTTGTAACAGTCCGACCAACATTGCGCGTTGCAATGTTAACTGACTAAACTGTACAACCGAGCGTTTTCCGCCATGCTCTGTTTTTAAACTCAAAGTTCATTATTATGAAGCAAACATGAACAAATCACTTCACTTGTTTGTGTGTTTACAGGCCTGCCGGAGTTGAAACGACACTCTATTGTTCGCCCTAATCAAGAAGAACGTGCTGATGCTTGAAGCAATCAGTCGCACGCTGGGAAGTAACAGCGACGCACAAGCGGCTTTGAATTAAACTCCACTGTTTGACACTGATAACGTCGCTCAGTTTCATGTAAACTTTGCGCCAAAGTCGCTTTCAAAACGATTAGGTCTTATTTTTCATAAACTGACAAAACAAAAGGGAAAACAATATCGACATTTTAAAATCTTCATGGCCTTTGTTCTATATAAAAACATTTGTGTAAGATTAAGCCTGGTGGGAGGTTAGTAGTTCAAAACAACATTTAAATAATAAATAAAGAACCAGATTTTTAGTCACAAAAAATGTGGTCTTAACATTAAAGGCAGAGTAGGCAAAAAATCTTACGTGGAAGGGTTTACGGTTTAAATATATTTAGATATTTATGTATCTTTTGTGGAAGACGCAGGACTATAAAATGTTTGTCCAATCATTGCATTCGGTCTGAATGCAATGATAGGATGCCCTGCTCTCACTGTTGGAGGAGGCGTGGCTTTGGAGAGCGCTCTGAAGGGAGGGCGGGATCTTATGCTTTCAAAGCTAGCTTGCTACTGCTAGACTCTCTTTATATGTTCATTTCGATTAACAACTTAACAATAACATTTCTGATATATGACATATAATATTAAAAAACATTCTGGTAACAGTACCGCAAGAACATTCTTTAATAACTGACAGAACTTTTAGCCAATGTTCTTAGAACATTGCCAGGCCTGCAAGGAATGTGGAACAGGAAGTGATGCGAGGAAGGTCGCGTTCTGCATTTTGAGATGGGACACGTTCGGTGTGTAGTCTGACAGAGTCTCACCCATCCTGACCGCTGCGAGGGCGGGTGTCTGGCTGAGAGAGGGCGGGGTCATGGTCAGCAGTAACTGGAGGAGGATCAGGAGATGAATCGACAGCAGCAGCGCTGGCAGAGCCGGCATTTTCCACTGCTCCTCATGGAGAAAGGTCGTCTGGCTGTCTGCACCGCCACCTAGAGGACAGGTGAAGTATTACACACATAATTCTCTGATTTGCGATAATGTCATCGTGATATGTAAGTCACAGTATAGACTTTTACAACAAAAGTGGATTTAAAATATCAAACGTGTATTTATTTCCAAGCGGGGGCCACTTGCTGAATGAAGTGAAGTCATTTAAAACAATGTTACACTTTTCCGTCTAATCAGAATTCAAATGAACTTTATTGGCCCAGCACGTTCACACACGATGATGCAACTTGATGCAACATTAAGACACAAAATGATAAAATAATACATGTATAAAAGACAGACCCTAAATAACACGTACAGCAGCAGTGGAAGGTACAGACGTGTGTACGGGAGAACAGTGTGCGTACAGATGATATGGGTATATAGGCACAGGCAGCATAAATAATGAATGTCTATAATGCACACAACCTATTGCACACACGACACACTGCACAGTGATGATAATGCACGGTAAGAACTGTTCAGTGACATTTAGTGTTTAGTGTTTAATGCAAAATGTGGCACGTACTGTATTCAGAACAGCAAGAAAGATATGCAACATACAGTACAGTATACACTGTGAGACATGCGGTAAGCAGGTCGCCAGTTTTCTATTTCAAACACATCCCTTAATAGTGTTTAATCTGGCAGTTATCCACAAACCCACTGTCCGTGTGTTACATCATGCACTTAAACTATTAAGGGCTCCTCAATGTCCATTTTGGCTTGCGAGCAGCAAGAATGCAATACAGAGTTAGATGTCCTTCACTAACACACACACACACACATTTACTCATCCATCTAAATGGACTTTTGGGTACAAATGTGTCCCCAATATATAGTTAATAAACACACACACACTCTGATATGTGTTTTGAACAAAAACACCATTTACATCATTATATGTTATATGTGTCCTCGTAAACCACATATAGCAGTACACACAAGCAGCCATATATTCCTGCACATGAAAACACGTACAGTAAGTGTTGAGATACATGCATACACGCATAAATGTGCAGACGCCTCTTTCTCGTCTCTGTTATAATTTGAGCCACACGCGTGATGCCGTGAACACACCGTAATAACACATTCATGGCCTTCGCGAAAATCGCTCACTGTTTTATATTAGCGCCTAAAAACTGATTTTTAGCACATACGCCGCTAAACTTTATACCGCATGCTGGGAAATACAACAATTATTTACTTAAATACAACTGAACACAGAGCTGCAGAATAAAATGCGACCAAAAGAAACAGACTCAGAAATGGTTTCGGGAGACAAAGAGCAGAGGGAGACGCAACGCTTGACGAATGCAACATAATAGAGCCGCAAACAGACTCCAGTATGTGCCTCCAGTGTGCGTGCCCGCGCGCTCCAAAACAAAGCCACGAGTCAAGCCGGAAGATCAAGGGCCTCATCAATAAAGCCGCCGTCAATCCGGGACTGCCTGTGTTTGAGTTTGTCAACAGCTTGATTTGTATTAGCCTTCCACGGCTCAGCGAAGCTAATGTTTATCTTTTCTGCCAATAAGACCCTTTAAACGCATTCAGATTGAAGTCAGAATGGAACTTAAATGAAGTGAGCGAATGAAAAAGGAAAGAGACGATGAAAGAACAGCGAGAGAGGAGGCAGCAATAGCGTATGCCCAGCTAACAATTTTAGGTTGTGAGAACATTTCCCTAATGTTTCCATTGGGTGACAAAAACAATCAAAATGTTGCTTTAAAGTTCATTCAATATTTACAGCTTTTTGAACGCTGTATTAACGTTATTACTCGGTTATAAGAATGTTAGCCAAACATTTTTTAATTCTGTAACGTTTTTAGAACGCTCCACTATTTACTTTTGTGAAATATATGTTACACAACGGTAAAAAAGGTCTTCTAACGTTGCTGCAAGGATGTTCTTGAGAACTGATTTGAGAGGACTGTTGGAGAACGTTAGCCAGTGTTCTGAGAACGTTCCCTGTTCGTTGGGTAGCAGACAACAGTATGAAGAGGTGGTGAGAGGGTAAGCAGGAACAGAAAGACTGAACGCACACACGTAAACGATATGATGGAACAGCGTGCTGAGTGGACAGAAATTCAAGCCTGGCTGTTTCACTTGTTTAACTATTAGCTTTCCCATAGACCAGCATTGAATTTAGCAGCCAATGTAATTACCCACCGGCTGGCCTAATCGATGAAGCCACTGAGCCTTGCTTTCACTCCTATAACAATATATAACCCTCATTTAACACATCCCAAGAGTGATTCATGACAATTCACATGCTGTTAACCTTTAAAAGGAACCTTTCAACATTGACCACCCACTTTCCCCTCTGCCTGGAATCCGGAAGTATATTCCCAATCGAATTTTCTCAAGCTTTTTAAAAAATGATTAAATACAGACCGGTTCAACGCCTTGGACCAAATCAGCACAACACACTACAACACTGTATCTCGTTGTGAATTCTGTTATTAAACGAACATTTTGTTAAAGGTTGAGCAGAAATAATACATCATCATTTAACAGCCCTACAGCTCATGGCAGGCCCGTCTTAAAAGGTTTATGTTTTATCGAATCTCCATAGCAAATTCGGTTTCGTTATGGAGATTAATGACATTTGAATGACATTTTTAGTTCTGAAAGCCGACGGCTGAGCTCCGTTAACCTTTGTCAGATGCTTTTTTGGCATGTTGACGCAGTGTGTACAGATGACTAGAAAGCTTAAACAGGTGAATGACAAATGCTCGGCGTCAGAGGAGTGCTAAAGCATAACCTGTGAAATAAAACAGATTGAAGAGAGGGTGCAACCAAAAATCAAAACAACAAACCTTAAGGAGAAAATCAGTAAGTTTAACCTTTATTTGGGTAAATGTACAAAACTTTACTTCAGGGCCTTTATGAGACATCCAAATGCAGTCAAACTGTCATGTTAATTTTAACCTAGTAAAGTTTAATTCTTGTTAAAGTAACGCAGTAGCGTTTAAGACCCCACACGTTAAAATTGCTAGAAAATCCAACAGACATGATTTTCATTATAACAAAAAAAGTGCTGTCAAATGTTAAAGATACCAGGGTTTTGACTAGCCAATGGGGAACCTTCTCAAAACATTGGCTAACGTTCTGTCAAAGTCCTCTCAAAGTTATCAAAAGCGTTTATGCAGTAACGTTAGTATAACGCCTTTTGAGTGTTATATATCATGTATATTAAAAATGTTATTCTTTATTTGTTAGTGTAATGTTTTAAAAATTTACAGTATTATAAAATGTTTGACTGGCGCTCTTGAATGACGTATTGAATGTTCCCAGAACATCTAAAAAATTTTTAAATGTTATGGTTACTTAATGGAAACATTCGGGAAACATTCTTGCAACCCGCACTTGTTGTGCAGCTCTTTTCATGTAGCTCCTTCCAAGCCGTCAAATCCAAGAACCTAATTCTCACGTCGTACCTCAAACGGTGACCTGCCGTTTCATTTGAATTCACTTCGAAACAGTCACTCAACGTGAGCTGGCTCAGATTCTCCTCCACAGGGCGCATCAGAAGAAAACATGTTAAGACACGGTGTTCCTAATATGCCCGTCACCCGTCACTCGTCACCCTGACAGTAATGAGGCTCTGTGTGTGTTTGGGACATTAGCGCGGCTCTTCCTGTGAGGTTCTGGCAAATGAAAAGGTTTGTTTGCCTCAGAGGCGGCGGAGGCACGGCTTCCATGCTGCCTCGGATACTATAATGAAGGGATAATCCTCTCATTTAACCACAGACAGAGGATATGTTTTGCTTTCTTTGGGTGCTGATGAGGTGTGTGCGCGTGTATTACAGTCTGTTACACAGCAGCAAAATAAACATTAAACAACACTACACACTGGCAGGATAAAGGGGGAACTGAGAGGAACAGATTGCGATATTTGGGTGCGTGACAGATCAAGACAAAAAGTGTTCAGATGAGCAATCTGGGCAGAAGGTGGATGGCACATTCTCCAACATTACTCAACTGTTTAATTTTTATTTACCAATTATCACACACACACACACACACATATATATCTGTCTGTATGTATATA
>JAZGTI010005332.1:0-25665 GCA_036877585.1 Botia kubotai
GTCTCATCTCCTGAGGGCTCAGCACCACAAGTACTGCTACAGATCAGCTTAGCAAGATACTCCAAAGGATTATCAGTTATTTTATTGTTTTTAAGAAAATAATCTATTTTATTTGTGCTGACCTTTTTTATTGTTTATTTAATTTATTTTTTGTATCAATGTTTGAAGGAAAGATGTGATACCAGTCGTGGGCTATATACAGTATATACTGTAGATATGTTTATGAATTCCTTACATTCCTTTAACCTTTTTTGTGTTGTAATATTTAAAGAAAAGGGTAAAAAAGGTAACAGGTATTGCCCGTTTCTGAATAGTGCGTATGAGAATCAAAGCTCAAGTCAAGGCAACACTTGCTCTACATGCAGGACGCCCTGTAAGACACAGTATTATTTTAGCTACTTCACCAACTAACTCTCTGTTACAATGACTTGGCACCTCCAATGGGAAATTACAGTTATCTCCCATATTACAGGCTTAATCAGTATTACAGGCTGAGCCTCAAATAATGGACAAATACTAGATTCAAATAAAGTTTGAAGATACAAAATATCAAAGACATAATAGATAAGAGACAGAGAAAGTATTTTATTATTAACAGATAAAAATTTTATTAAAATTGTATTAAAATAATATAGCATATCTCTAAAAGCTTATGTAATTCATAAAGTATTATTAATTTATTTACAGAAATATTATCCATTAGTTTTTCATCATAGTGGTAAATTATTCCCAAGCAAAGCCTCTTTGAAATGGTTGGACACGACACTTCTTTCATTTTCTGAACCCAACGATGCTATAAGACTGACAGGCTAATAATTTTTATGTGTACAGCATGTTGAGATAGTAATACTTCTATGATTTTCCTTCACTGTATTTATGAGGAATAGATGAAAATTAACATGCAGTTATTGTATAACAGTATTAAATGTGTTTTAGATCAAAACTTCCTCCAGATTTATATATTAAACCCTAAATGGAAAGTTATAGGTTTTATTGATAGGACCCTCATAAGTAGATGACACCAAAGTAGCCAAGTCCAGTAAAACTGTGTGATTAGCTTTCTCTCCAATACAACTGACTAGAATTGGAGCTGCCAAGTTCTTGCTATATTTTTACGTCTGTGAATTACTTAGTTGCCTGACTTTCATGTCGTACAGAGACAAGATCCTCATTTGGGGAAGTGCCTTGACATTCAATTTTGTGACATCTCTTTTTTGGCAATAGTTGACTTAAACTCTTGCCACATATATAGACCCTGGGCCTTTGAACAGTTCATGAGATGACTTGTCCTGCACCGTGACTTCTGAATTGAACTATTGCACTTCATTTGCCTTTAGATTTGAAGCATCACAATCCGTTTTTTCCAAGCACTGAAGTCAATACATTTAAGGAAGTAGGTCTGTTTGTCAGTTAGTCAGATAGAAATGAGGACAATTCATTAAGATGTTAATCTGAGTCCAGGTGTGTATCAACCAACATGTATTTCATGGTGGTGCTTCTACTTATCTTAGATTAATTTAATCTATGTGCAATTCGAGCTAATGGATTTACCACATAGATCAACCTCAGACACAATCTAAGCCAATGGTTTGGAGTTAAACTGCCTATAAATCTTTTTTCTTTCTCTTTTTTTGTCATTCTGTAAAGTACACAAAAAGTGTTATTTTCCAGTCAGTTTACATACAAATTATTATACATTTTTCATTATTAATGTGAATGTTTACAATAATCAGATTAGTTTTCTTTTTTGTTAAATCAAGAAAAATTATGAGTTGTGGGCATTTGGAATCTTTAAGATACAATAAAGCACAATCATTTTACAATGTGTGATTGTTTTAAGAGATACTAAGACTAAGAGACTAAGGACGCTAAGAGATCACTAGACCTGTGACACAACAGGTTGTGCAAATGCTCACTATAGAATTATTAGCTTGTGGGCACTCAAGTTCAAGTCCAGCCTGTACCAACGTTCCCCTCTTCCTATACACCATTTAGTTCACAGGGGATACCCAAGGTGCCACAGGGCACGTAGTTGGTGTTTCACAAGATGAAGATGGAAAATACCAAATACTACACTATAAGCAGGGGAACTTTGGAATACTCAATAAGTAAAACAAAGAAGTGACAAAAACACAATGCTGGAGATTAACATTTGTTACTTAATTCTTCGTTTTTATTTTGCTACATGTCCATAAACTATTATCAAATAGCTTTCTAAAGTTCAATTTAATTATAAAATGCTCAGTGAAGCTAAAATAATAGCCTATAAAGACAAACACCAAAAACAATGCTAAACAAAATAGCATTTATTTACTGTTCTCTATCCCAGGTGAGCCCATGCGGTGCAGATCAGTTGCTTTCTGTTTGGTCTGCATTTATAACATTGTGTATTAATGGCGCTGTTCACACTCTCTCTGTACTGAAGAGGATGCACCTGTGAACCTCACAATAGACCCTGTAGCAAGTGTCATTCCCTTTACGCCAACAAAGTCGATGTATACATAAAGAACACGGCTAATATAAATATTGTTCCTATTGAAGTATGAGTTTAGTTTCTCTTCATAATGACTTAGATGCAGAGGTCTTATGAGATTAACCGTTGCCTCCTGCTTTCCATACACACAAAGCACATCAAAAACATTCAGAACAGGGTTGTTTGTTATTCAGATTGGACATTACTCATGCAAGGGGCTTGTTAAGACATCAAGGTGGCAGTGAATAAACCCATTTGTGAAGAGACTCAGAGCCAATTCAGAAAACTGAGGGACGTGATCTGGCTGCAAGTAGCAAGCACAACCTGCTGATGTCGAAGTAACTTCATGTGCTGAGTAATATGTATTTGGCTTCCTTCTAAGTTGCACAGCTGCTACAAATTATTGGTTTGCTATTTTCTACATAGGAGGAATATATTGGATGTTTCGAAACTTTCCACAATTTAGGATAAAATAACAGCCCAACCCCATGTTATCATGGTCCCATTAAAGGCCTAAATAGATCTAGTTTTTACCCTCCACATGCAAGTTACTTATGGGTAAAACAACTGTAATTAAGTATTAACTGTAAAGTATGAACAACACTCACCGTCAATCTTTAAAACATTTTACTTCTGAAAGTAAAAGCCATGTACACAGTAAAAATTTGTAGTTCATGCATATAAATATGTATAATTCAGAGTGACAAAAAGACTCAAAAGTATTTTCTAAATTAATCGGGTTAAAAAATCTTAAGCTGTTAACAAAACCGAATGTACATTGAAACACTTCATTTTTAAAATGTGCTGGGTGATTGTGTCTAAGAAAATTTAAATAGTTTTGACTAATTTGAGGGCGAAGCAAATCTATCTAAATGTGAATGTTGTCAAAATGTTTAACTACGTATAAAAAGGGATGATTAAAGAAATAGAAATGCAACAACATTGATCAGAGTCCAGAGGCCTATGGCCTAACTATACGTCAAGTTAAAACACAGGACATGAGTTTGTGGACCATTATAATAAAACAAATCGTGATAATATCTATTGTGGCCTTTGTACATCAGGTGCGCCATTGAATTCAAGGTTTCTATTTGTCAATGATTCAGAAACATGGTCCTGGAATTCAGCTACCTCTCCAAACAGAGAACGACCCCCAACCTCAGCAGAACTGTGGAGACCGAATTAACAGAAAGCAGAAGTTAATCAGAATAAATATATTAATTAATACAGACATAAGTCAAAATAGGAAATGTAGGAAATATGAAGTCAGGAAACTCATACCTTCCACCTATTTCCACATTCATTGCAGAAGACAAACGTTGTCATCGGTTCATCAGCACTCCGAGTTTGCACCTAATTAAGTAACGTGTTTATAAAGTGAAGTGGAACGATAAATGCGTGTGTACATGAGGAAAAGCCGTATATAAAGCGCTGTGTAAATTACCTGTGTGTAAGTACATTTCTTCTTTTTACACTTCCCGCAAGTAAACAGGTCAGTCTGAGTGCCCCCAGAAGTGGCCACCTGGTGGTCCCTGATGGCCTCTTTGGTCAGATTCTTACGCATCTCCTTCAGCTCATCACTCGCCATTTCCTGTTGACATTTCCGCACCGTCACTCAGAGTATGCGTTTACGTAACTATTATACAATAATAATCCCATACAAAAAGTAGTATGTTAAAATAAGTGTTGTGAACTATTCACCTCTGCTGTCATTTTTGCCATGCGCTCTGGGCTCACATTTCCACACAGCACGTTTTTTCTCAGGTTGGGGTTCTTTGCGTCTTTTAGATTGGAGATTCGGCTTCGCACGCGATTTTTGTATTTCATGTCCGTATTTTTGAATTCCATGAAGATGCGTGCAAGCCGGTCAAGGAAAGTTCTGTCGAATTTAATATCATATTGATGTATAATATGACATTCACCAAGAACTACAGTTCACAATCTCATCTCAATAACAATTTCTTCTTCAGGGAGCGTTTGAAAAGGATATATTCCTCAATCTGAGCCCCAAGTTCTTCACAGTCAGCCCCTATAGCAATGTGATCATCTACAAGACAAATAAAGACAAACCTGTTCAACCACACCTTATCAAAACAGACAACGTTTAACACATTTTTGACAAAACAATAAAAGTCCTTTTTACAGTGCAAGACATTGTATGTGAACTCAGTAAGGAAACCATCAGTGTGAGCGAGAACAGTCTGCCAAAACTTGCCTCCTGTTTGCAAAGCACTTGACAGCATCTCCCTGCACTTGATGCGAACTGAATCAGATGTGCTTGATGCTCGTGGGAAAGTGGCTATCAGTGTGTTGGCTGTAACATCAGCAGACTCGCTCTTACTGCTAGAATTACTGCTCGAGCTGAGAGAGAGAGATACAGACATAAGACATTTATGCATTTGACAAATGCTTTTATTCAAAGTGGCTTACAATGAATTCAGGGTGTACATTTTATCAGTATCTGTGTATTGAACTCCATTATAACTAAGAATTTATTTGTAATACTGTACCTCTCCTCTCTTGGCTCTGGGCTGGCCTGTGATGGCGACACCATCGGTGGTGTGCGTTCCTTCTTTTTCTCCTCATTGTTCTTCTCTCCGGCTGGTTCATCTGTGCATCAACACCACACATTAGCCATTTAATTAATGTAATGCTAATTATTATAAACACAGGCCTGACTCCTTGTAGCTAATATAATAACCCGTTTTTCTTGTATTTTTAAATGCTAAACCTACAATTACCTCAAAAGCAAAAGAAAGCTTCTGAATTAACACTGATACTATGAGTCACTATGAGCTTTTGGGAATACTTGTGTATGAAAACTTTGTTGTTGTAATACCACTAGCTGCCTGTAAGTGGTAGCAGCTACAAGTTTCCCCTTATAATGTGTTGAATGGGTAATGTAAAATGTGTATAATGCTTAAAAAATGTTAATTATTATTTTACATATGTATAATTATATTATGCACATATAAGTCTAGATATTGAGCACACATTGAGTAATAACAATACTAGTCATGTTTATAAAGTCAACAATAAGTTATGCTTGCAACTTCATTGTCTTACTGTGTAGCAATTTTTTTGTGTAGACATATTTTGTGTACTTAGCAGTGATGTCTATAGTAGTCTTGTCTATGGTTTGTGAAGAAACATTCAAAAAGTTTTCATTGTACATAGTATGTGTACATTTATAATAAATGACTTACAATAAAAAAAACATCCTTACAAAATTCCCATGACAGTGTCAAGCAATCTTACCCAACAACTTTTTCCAGGATTTGATCAAAGACTTGGCCAGTGACGTAACTTCTTCGTCTGTGCTCTGCTTGCGGATGGCATTGACGGACATCCCGATCCTCGTTGACTGCTCATAAGGAAAGCAGAGGAAACCACTCGTTACGTGCACCTGAACGTCTGATGAGAAAACGATGCAGTGCAGTGAATGTAGTGAACATACCTGCAGAAGCTCCAGGGTCATGGGTATATTCTTAAGTTCCTTTAGCAGATCCAGCGCCCCAGCCTAATAGAAATATTACATTATTTATCAATACATTACGTGATGAGTTATCCAATTGTTCAATGAAATATAGAAGAAACTGCAATTCATGCGCAAGTTTACACTTATGTTTACACCTAACTTCTGCTAATGATTCTCAATATAACGGGCTTTACTCGTTTAACACGATCAGGTGTAAAAAATTGCTTTCAGTCAACTGACACACAGTCATATACAACATAACCGTTAAAGAGAGTTTGCAGCATTAGTGTCTCCCGCTGACTGACTCTGTTTATTCGCGCTAACAGCAGCTAATGTTGCTAACTTTAACCGCTAAGCGAGGAGTTCAATGAATTGTAAACTGAAACGTTATAGTTAACAGTGCATTGAGCATTTGACCAGTTCACGCAGACATCAGTGTTGTGGCTGTAAACAACGAAAACACAGTTCTTCATATTTTTAGCTGTTAGCTCGAAGTGTATCAATGTAGCCTCGTATGTTCCTAGACAGATAATTCATTCATGATAAAACACCTCACCCCGTTCTTCTTTTGTGCCATTTTATCCATCTTCTTAGCGATCCTGATGATCTCTTCTTCTTCTTTCTTGCCCATCACAGATGTTTAGCGGACAATGTTGTGTATAAACAGAGTTTAAAGGTATAATGTTAAGAACCACACACACACTGCACTCTACCCGGCGGCGATCGCGGTACCTCTGGCAGGAAGGCGTTTCTATGAAAAGCCAAGACAAAACTAATCGAGCCATTGAACTCAGGCGCTATGAATCGAACTCAAGGTAAGACATCAATAATCGAGAACATACAAGATAACAATCGAGAACATATAAGTGAATGGATTTCTTGCTACTTGCTGATCACATGACAGTACTATTTCAAGATTTAACCAAGGGTTGCTCAAAAGTTGTGTATATTTCTTGTATACCAGTTAGAATTGCGTTGTTCAAGATTACAGTCATTTATGTTAAAGTATTGTTGGGAAATCCCAGCATCCTCCAATGTCGTAACACTAGAGTGCGCTCATGGTTGTTTTACAAACGACTCCAAACGCTAAAATGACAACAGGTGCCTTCTTGACCAGCATAAGGTATTGTTTAACGGCTTAAACATTAAGAATTAATGTCGGTAGGCCTATCATTTTATTGTAATTATTATTTGTAGAGGGTGAAAACAAAATAAGATAATTATGGTAGCAATTAAAAAAATAACCCATTGCCAATAATACACCATTGCATTGCATGGCATTTATTAATAAAGGATTTACTGATAACTGTGCCTGATTAACATAAGGTGACAGTTCCAAAATCTATCAACAGCCTAGTCAGTGGATACCAGACCTTTTTAAAAGTATTTTGAGTAAATATTAAGTAAAGTCTGTGTTCATTTAATGTCACAACAATTTTGTGTACACTATAGTTGCTGTCATTACATATCTGCATTATATTGGCCGTCAGCGACCCTGTTTTTAGTGCATAATCCTCAGAGATCAAGACAATGTGACCAAATCAACAAGGTGCCCGTAACTCCAAGGAGTGCATCAATACATATTATGGGACAATTTGATAATGAAGCCAAGAATTAAGGCTATATGATGTCCTAGAACTCTCTCTTGACCCAGCATAGAGTAAAGAATGCAAGAGATGCACATGCCAACATGGCTTAAGCAGTGAGTGAAACTGTTTGGCTGAAGCTGTTTGAGTCAACCCTAGAAAACAAAGCAAGGCTAATCTCCACCCCCTGCTAATGAGGAAATCCCATAATAACATATGCAACATAACAGGGAGTCCTGAGTTTACTGGAAACCATTGAGCACCGAAGCACAAACATCCAGCAATGCCTAATTAAAAAAATAAACGAATAATTGATTTTTAAAAAGAACAAAAACAACAAATAAGCCACTTCAAGATGATGGTCCTTGCTCATATGCAGTTTATATCCATGCTAATTAATTCATATGATACAAGTTTAGCATAATCCCAGATGTAATGCAATGAGAACTGCTGCTTCCCTGCTGTAAACCAATCATTATAACAATATGCCTACAGAGCTTTTGTAGTCACATTTATGCCCCTACTGAGAGACACAAGCTTTATCAGCTGAGTCTTCGCCTTCCTTTATTGGCAGCTGCAGAATAAAACCTCTTTACCTCACCTCACTCTAATCCCAATTAACAAAGGCCTTAAATCCACTTATATCTCTTCTGAAACGAAACTCCTTCAGCCATCTGCTGGTAATTAACGCAGTAAAAGAGATACTTCTGGTTTCAATGGGTTCAAGTGAAAACCTGACTTCAATTTTTGGTGAAACATTAACTGAAATATATTCAGATAAATACAGTGACAAAGAAGGTGGTATCAAATATGTTCACACAGAGGTTGTTTCATAGCTGCATTAGTGTTGAACTTACTGAACAAGCCCTATAGTCAGCCAGGAAGAGAAGCCATTTCATTAATGACTGCAAGAGGCCATTTGGATTTTGTTAATGACTGTAATAAAATATTACAAAACAGTTGGTGCTGCTAATGAAATAGATACTGATTCTAATGCATTGGCTGTTAGGGAATTACACAATAAAGGATACATAAAAAGAAAATATCACATAATTTAAAGGTTATGTTTTGTTGTCATCCACTGACTCATTAAAAAGCTATGGTTGAAACAAAGTGCAACGAAGTAATTTTAGTGGTGTAGGATCAATCAAACATAATGAGACACTGCTTGTTAGTAGGGACAGAACAATATTTATACAATATTGCTGAACGAGAGTTTTTATTATGGACAAATGTTAAAAATGTTATTTTAGCTTTGATTACTTTGTTTTTTACAGCCTCATTTAATATGAATACAGTGCTCATTAATGATGCACCCAGCCAGATGTTTCCCCCGGGAGCATGCAGACATTGGTCTCCCTGCCCCGGCCTCCAACAAAACCCTTGTTACCTCAAAGAGAGACACTTCTTCGTAAGCCCACATTGTAATTATTTTTATACCTGTCATTTGTCCAATAGATATGTTTGCATGAAACAGGATTCTCCTCAGTGGTCAAAATGATCTAACATTTGAATTAAAATTTCTTTTTGAGCACCTTGTATTCAGAATGACATTTTCACTTATTTTTCTTCTCACAAATTCAATTTTCTGCTCATTTGTCCATTAGAAGAAAAAAATAAAGCAGCTGGACCTGTTTGAAGATCGAGGAATTTCTCTTTATCTTCAGAGCGGTTCCTTGTGGAGCAGATCAATAAGTTGCTAAATGGAAGTCTGTCAGAGCACAATTGGCAAAAGAATCAATGGAAAGCGAAGGCAGTCAGCCAATGAGATCAGAGGAGAACTGTGACTGCATGGCTGGTGTGGAGGAGAGAAAACGCCCCATCATGTCTACTGAAGACGACATTGAAAAATCATTCCGGGTTAGTGAAGATGGCAGTATGACGGTGGAGATGAAGGTTCATCTTACTGTAAAACGAGAAGAAATGGTCCAGCGGACTACGACACCAAGCCGCACCTCCGTCAATAACCAGCAGGGGGCACCTCCAAGCCAGGATCCAGTATGAACTCATTAGATGTCCCCACTGACTCAGGCAGAGTCAAATGGGCCCCAAAATGTGAAGTGTTAGGAAATTAACACACTCACAGACAAATCTGTTGGATTCATTTAGCGGGAAGGAGACAATTATGGCAGTGCTGTACCTCAGACTTCTGAAATGCTTAAACTTAACTACAGAAGGCTGAGAAGAGGTAAAAATAGAAAAGCAAGGACGTTTGAAGGTTCTCCAAAAAGGAGGAACTTGAATCCCAACAGAAGGGCAGAAACTGCAGAAACTGAGAGACAAACAATCAAAGACGCCTCCCACAAAGTAAACACAAATGACTGTGACTCTCTAGAGCCTACTGTACAAACAAATGTGTTTGTACAGTATCCAGCACCATTGAGAAATATGAAAGTCAATGAGTGGTGTCAAATCAAAAGCCTCCAAACCTAATCAAGAGCTGAGTGAGAGTGTGTCATTGTCTGTGCTACAATCATCTTTCTCCAATGTGAATCAATACACTAAAAACTGGCTGCAGAAAACTCAACCACTTTTTTGCTATGATGATGACTCAGACCATACTGAGGATGTTCCAAGGGCTGTATTCCAGAAAGGGAACGACTCTGCAGATGTCTCTGAGACTAAAAGTGAATCTGAAAAAGACAGTGTAGTGAATGGAGGGCCTTCTCTTGAAGATAATGCTGTGGAAAGACCTGTGTGTGAAAAAGATGTGAGGGAGAGCAGTTTGAGGCACAAAGGGCAAGAGGTATTTGTCTATGCCAAGTGTGAGCGTGCTTCCTGCTGAACAGAAGGGCCTTGTAAGAATGCACAAGTCTTCAGAAAATGTAACTCCCCGACCCTTTAACTTGTGGTAGAGCATCACTAAGCACAGATGTTAATACTAGATCAGACATAAAACCAGTTTTGAAACAGTTATGTTTGTCAATTCAGTCCATCAGACTCACTTAGCACCCACGGAAAAGTCCAAAAGCCTACCAGATTTCTCATCTCAGGTGGCTTTAGCTTTTGGTTCTCTATCTAGAGTTTTTCTGTTGTGTCTATCGTTTTTGTCACTGATGACTCTGAGGGATGGCATGTCCATCCTGGGAAAAGATGAATCAGCAACTCGGAGGTCCTGGAGGTCATACAGTCCTTGGAAAAAATATGTAATATTAAAAATGAGGAAGAGCTTAAAACCAGCTTGACAAGTCTTCAGAGTTCAGCCTCCTTCCAATTAAAACAGAGCTGGAGAGATTTCCACAAAAAAAATGTCTTTGGAGAGAGTCCACCACTGTCACCAAGACAATCAGAGCAAGAGTTTGCACTGGATGTGGACTGGAACAGGATGAAGGGCATGATTTTGGTATAGAGCAGTTAATGAACGAACTGAAAATGTCTGAGGATCTGCGCAGAGAGATTTCCTCTCTTGTTGAAAAGGAACTAAAAAGTCAAACAAATTTGAACAATGGACAAATTTGATAACGGCAGTGAAATGTCAGGTAAAGACAGGGAAAATGATAATGGCTCAGTAAATGTTAGTTTAGTGAAAGCTGCTGATAGGGAGGAGGAAAAATAGTATTGTGAGGAGAATTTTGGCCTGGTGAATGTGACAAGCAAAGATGAGATAGTTGATGATCCAAAAAAACAGAAATCTAATTTAATTTAATCTCATTCCCCTGACTTAGAAACGTGGTACACGACTTGGTTAATGAAGATTCTGGTATAGCAGTGCCCAGTCAAACACCTGAAGAAAAGTAAAACAGAGATTTTAAAAACATCTGACAGCAACCAGATGTACACTGAGGCTAAAAACAAAACAGTAATGTGTGAAGGCTTAAATCTGACAACAGAGAAGCACAACAAACCATATTCTAACTTTACAACAAACTAACAGATATGGCTGGAGCAGAACTTTCTGAGTTATCTGATGACCAAAACAATATGTCTGAGGGAGAGAACAACAGAACAGCAGACAGTATAGATGAAAGAAACAATGATTCAGAATATCAGAGAGAATACTGAACGGTCAGATGTTTCAGCACCTGAAAATAAAGATGACACATTAGTTGTTACAAAAGTTACCAGATTTAAATGGAGAAGAACAGCCTGAGTTCTCTGATGAACATGACAATATGTCTGAAAGAGCAAACACAGCACCAGGCAACATGGAAGAAAATGTCTCCAGAACAGGGTACCATTTGAGATATCAGGAAACATATTAAACAGTCAATAGTCTCTAAAGCAGAAGACCTTCTTAGCATCAGTGTGTGTAGTTTCCAGACAAACGTTTTCTCAGACAAAAGTTTTCCTTCTTTTCTGACATGTTCTGACTAACCATCTAATATTTATTGTTGCATTTGTTTCCTGAGGTAAAAATGCCTCTTATCTGAATGACAAGTGATCCACCCTCAGCCCCAAAGTACAGCTTATATAGACTTTGCCACATGAAATAATACACTTTGAAGAGGCAACACTCATAGAATGCAAACCAGCATAGACAACGACCCATTTTGAAGAGGTGCTCTGCCGAATAAAGTATTTCTAAGTGATCACTCAGTATGTTAACACACCTCTTTGAAGTACATTTCAAAATCATTAAAAGACCTCAATTACATGTAAAAAACAGTCATTTATACCTATTAAAAATGTCCTTTTTGTGTCATTGTTAATGTTCAGTACATTCATGTGTTTACTACAGATCAGAGAGAACACTGAGAAACAACATATCATATACAGATAAACATAATGTATATACAGGTAATTATTTTGTCTATTACACTGAAAATAATTACAATTATTAAAATGGTTCCTCTTTGTCACTTTGATATTTTAGTCTCTTTTTCCTGTTTTGAAAAAGGCAGTTTTTTATAATGCAATGTTAATGTCTTACTGTTTATCATGGAGAAGGAAATGATGTAATAATGAGTGTAAGAAGGCAGCTGTGATCATTACCACATTAAATTTGATTCTCTGTAATGTGCTGGTAGGAGATCAAATAAAATATACATTAAACACCTCTTCAACAGATGTATCTTGTGTAATCCTTGAGATAAAAACAAGTTCTGTAAAACAATATTGCTAGTATTGCTTTGTTTTATTACTATGATTATATAATTTTTTAAACACTGTGTTTATATCATTCACCACCATCATTTATCTCTATGGATAAGGGTATAAAAGAATGTTACAGCAACATTTTATTATATTAAAATTTAACATAGGCTATAGTTTAATATAGTTCAGTCTATGGCACGATAACAGGAAATCATACTTCATTTATCGATGGCTTATGCACTCTTTATTGAAAAGCTCATTGAAATACTGTAACGGTCAAAGTCAAACAAATGTATTACACATAAGACTACAGTCTTCAGTCTCACAGAACCTAAACATATCACCCACCAAATTTTATAGGAAAGAAATGGGTATAAAATGTCCATGAAGAAAAAAAGTGCTCATTGGATTCAGTCCCAGAGTATTCCCAGCATTCTGCAGCTTAGCTCCCAAAATTTCTCAGCTGTTTCATCATCTCTAGCAGCTCTCGTGCATCTTGAAGGTCCACAGTTACTTTAGATGGTGAGAAAGGAAGGACAAAATCATATCCAGTACCGTATGTATTATGATGAGAGTAGGTGTATATGTGATGAGGCTTCTGCATTATGTACTTTGTCAGAATGTAATACCTACAGTAAACACCATTTACTGTGTCTAGCTCTGGTTCTACTGCACAATAGATAGTAGTCTGTGCTTCTTGCATTGGGTCTGACAACTTTCACAGAATTCCTGGATGAGCGACACAAACTGTCACATCAGTGTCTGATAACACAAGAAACATACAGGATATAAGTGTATCTAAAGGTAAAGTGTGTTTGTCAACACATTGGTTTATATTAATAAAATTAAAATAAATACAAAATTCTCATCCCAATTGTTTATGTGAAGAGTTGTCTATAATGTTATAAAATACTGTGGCTGTGTGGCACTAGCCAAATATGTTTGTTTGAGCATTGTGATCTAATGGATCTTGACGTGATTTACATGGCAAAGCTTGTTCAACCAATAACATTCATTTAGGGTGGGGCTATCTCAGGGGAGTGTTTGTAAACAGTCATTTTTCAAATTACACTCAGATTCCTCTTAGTGGTACAGAACAGTAACAGTGGTTACACACTTCATTTTTAGTTCCCTACATTTTATTAAAGACTTATTAAATGATTTTTTGGCCAATGAGCAAGTGAGGAGAATGTTGACCAGCTTACTCTGACAATATGGGGTTGATGATTCTTGAAGGGGGCGGATCTCTTCGCCACATCAATCAACAGGAAGGTTAACAGAAGGTAACATACAGTAAATTGTTAGTGTTAAATTGCAAGAGTACAAAACAAGTGATTCATATAAGTAGGCAACACTATTCAAAGTTGGCCAAAAAGTACAACTTTGAGATTTAACCACACCCAAGTGGTTAACACCAAATTCTGTCTCCAAGCCATTGGCTGTTTTAGAGTAGAGACACATCATGACCCCAGCACTGTTACTGACAATGTGAAGTGTTCTCTCTGAAACTAAAAAACAAGAGTTTGACTGTATTTGATGTGCTGTAGGTGGTGAGTGGTAAACGCTAAATCACTTCATCAAATCAGGTAAGAGTGTAATGGTTGACATTAATTTTACAGAATAAATTAAGCCAAATGCCATTAACAGTCTTTACCTAATGTCTTACAGTGTTGCATCAATAAACAACTGTTGTTTTTATGTTTCAAAACTGCAGTGTATATCTATTTTAATTTAAAGTGTAGTTAAGACAATGGTGAGAATAACATGCATAATTTACCTCAGAGTATATATGTTGACCATCTTGAAATGATACTCTAAAATCAGCACATGACTTTCCTCTGCAGATACTGCACTGAAAGCCAATGTTGGGTTACGATTTATCGAAAACCATTGTGTATTGCTATCTATCTAATGTTTTGTAGGAGATATTGCACTTACATAGCGAACATCTATCTGGCCCCCAAGGTCTCCTCTATTTAATATACAATGGCAAAGATAATGGTCATTGCACAAAAAGTGAGATAACACATTGGGTTTATACAATTTGTGGATCTCTAATGTGCTTAAAAACAGGACAACAGGACTCTGTTGCACCTTTGGTTTATATGAGTGTAAGAAGTAAGATGGAAGTAATTATCTTGTTTATGGAATAGACACAAACATGTCTTAAAATCCTTTTGTCCTTCTTGCAGAAATCAAACACAATTAACTAGATTGATCACAAACCTCAGTGAAGCTAATAAACTAAAATTCTGCAGAACTGAATAGGCTACCTATTACCTGTATGTTTGTAGACATGGGTGCTATAATGGAGCGTTAATGCTTAAACTGTACACAGACTGAGGCCGTTCCAGGACATTCTTAAGTCTTATGATGTGGGGACTTTCCCTTTCCTTGGTTTTTTAAAGTGCAATGGGGTGATTATTTCCTTGACATGCGCTGTATATATTTTAATAGCGTAATGACAGAGAAACAGAGGAAGAAGTGCAAAAAAAAATAAAAGCAAGAGAGCAGGAAGATTGAGAAAGAAAAGAAGACAATGTAGTAAAACTCACAACTTCCTTGTGCATGTTGTTCAGATTTGTAAATCTTTAATCTCCACTGTAGAAAACAGCATAGAAGTGCTTCCTGAAGAGGCTATTGGAGTTTGACCATTTCACCTACAAACATCTATGATTTTTAGAAGTCAGTCAGAAAACACTGACTGTCATCACAATCGTTTCTCTGAACGGATGGGAACTGTTATATTACAGTGTCTGCATGTGGTCGCTCAAGCAAAACTGGGATTCAGTAACTGACTGATATTCAATGTAATTGGGTAAGTACTGTGTCCTTAACTGTTAACTGTCAACTGTTTACATGAGTAGAAAGATTTGTTTAAAGTGGCAGAAACATAATTTTGCTGCACGCACCTGATATTGTCAAATTTAAAACTACTTGGAAAAAGTATTTATCAATTAAAACTGAGCAGAACTGGATGAAATTATTTAATCTTTTTTGTTTCTTTTCTCTCTCTTTAAATTTTAAGTTGTTTAGAAACATTACAGGGGAAGTGTTTTGAAATTTCTGTATTTGCTAATATTACCGCATTAAAAGAGGAGTTTCATTTTAGACACCCAGAGAAAAAAGCCGAAATCTTAGGTCCATTTAAGTAGACAGGTAAGAATAAAACATGGTTTTACAGCACATGCATATCTGACAACACTTTCTCAGCAGTTTTACAAAATAAAAATGTCAATTTCAATATATACGCTTATGAAACAGTTTGATTAATCCGTCTTTTTTCCGTCATTTTTTCAGCCTTAGACAATATTTTTCAGGAAAAGAATTTTTAAAAAGTGAGTTCATTTAAAATTTCTTATTCACCTTAAAATTTAAATCTCATAAAAAGTAATTTCTTAAATTCTGCCTTGTGATATCTGCGGGGCAAATGTAATGTTAGAAAATTATAATGGTGTCTAAAAGCATGTTAATAATATTGGTGACATTTAGCATTGAATGTTGAATCTCCTGCATAAAACTCACCAATGATCCAGTGTTGCAACTTAACTCTGCTGTAAGTGACAGTTTGTGTTTTTAACAGTGTCAGGAATAGCTGAAAACAACAGCAACACAAACCACACAGACCATCTGCCCAAGGACTACAGAACTGCTCTTCTGGTTTTATACATATTGATCTTTGTCGGTGGGGCTCTAAATGTTGTGCTAATGTCCTGTATGCTGAAGTCCCAAAAAAGCCTGTCTTTTACAAACGTGTCAGTGATCAACCTAATAACTGTACACGCTCTGTTTCTGCTCACCGTGCCCTTTCGTATCGTCTACTATGTTACTGATACCTGGAGCCTGGGCATTTATTTCTGCAAAATTGTCAGCGTTATGATCCATGCTCATATGTATCTCGCATTCATCTTTTACGTCTTCCTTCTTATTGTGCGTTATGTGGAGAACTCTGGTCAGCAACGCAATCTGGGTTTCCATCGTACTCTTCATGCCACGGCCGCGAGTGCAGCTGTCTGGTTTGTCATATTCGGCTCTATGTTTCCCCCAACTATGGTCAAATATGGACTATCTGCCAACAGTATCACTCAGTGCTTTAATTTTGCTGAGGCTCTTAAAGATACCTCTGTGAAAAACTTAAACTATGCTCTTTGCATATTGGTGTTGCTGGTCTGGAGTGTGCTGGTATTTTTCCAGATTTATTTTCTGCTCTACGTGAGTAAGAAACTTGGAAAAGACAGATGTAAATATCAAGAGTTCTGGGCACAACTGAAAAACATTGTTTTCTTGTTGGTCATGTTTTTGTTTTTTGTGCCCTACCAAGTGTTTCGAATTTATTATGTGACTGAATACATGCGTGCTGAACTTCAGTATAAAAATGAAATCTTTCTTGCTTTCACTGCTTTCAGCTGCTTTGATATGATTATTTTCGCCAGTAGAGACATATATAAACGTTTAAATTCAAGGGGATACATGTGCTGTTTATAATGTCTATGTAATTATAATGTCTATGTAAAAATATAATGTCTTTTTTTATCATTTTTGTAAAATAATATCATGTTTATTTTTATTTTTTTCATGCTTTGTGCTTAAAATTGTGCATAAGCTTAAAATTCTGTCTGATGTGAGAGAATGTATGAAAACAGAACCTGAGATTCAATATAAACGTTCCATGGCCTGTTTTGCATGAAACTTCACATTTCATTCTTTATATATGCCTGTAATCTGCTTTGCTTTTTTAGGAATTTAACTGTTGAACAACCACAGATAACGTGCAACTTGTCAACAAAGTGACAAGGTCTGGGTGTTAGTTCCCTGTAACATCGCACGTATGTATAGTGCTAACACAAAGCTAACAAACTCAATACTAATAATGCAGAGTACTCAATTTCCAGACAGACAGTAATTCCAAACTTTCAATAAACACAGTGAAATATGCAAAATATTCATGTTTAAAGGATACAAGAAAAGTTGTAATAATCTGATTTCAGAATGAGTGAACCTTTTAGTATTTTGCCACCCTCTAGAGGCCAATGGCTGCTGAAACACTTGCATAAAAGTTCTAGTTATATCCTTAATCCACCTTTCTAAACTTAAGCAAGAACTAGTACCTTGTTTCTTTTAGAACTATTTCAGGCAAACAGACCTGATGTCTGTTACACATTTCTTCTTTCCCTGAATTTAAAGTAATGCTGTTTGAGTTCCGTTGTGGTAAGGAGACCTCCTTTCACGACAGCTTTATCAAGATTGATAGAGTTTTAGACAGTTACAAAGTTTGTATTTATTTGCTATTTAGATTTATTTAGATTACTTGGTCATGAGACGAATTACATCCCATCACTTGTTTGTTGAACACTTGATGAACTCAGAGGCTCCACTGCCAGTAAATGGCTAATTATATACTGTCACACCATAAAAACATCATCATGTGAAACCAATCAGCACCCACCATAAACTGCAAAACCAACAACCACAGCTGATGTGATCTCTCTTTAAGCCCTATGTAAAGAGGTTTAATGGGCTGGGTGCTAATTACGAGCAGGGAACTAAGTCTGTGCCTTTTCATTCTGTAATCTGCCACTCATTGCCATTGAAGTGAATGAGCTCTTGTGTCCACTGGTCTACAGCGGAAGAACCCCATCCAGACACGCTGTCTCTTTTGTGTTGCTTTGGCTGATGGCCTGCAGAAATGGGATTAAAAGTGTTTTCACACAATATTGCCTCTCACATGACATCATGCTGACATTTGAGTCCACACTGAATACCTTTTCATACAGCAATCTGAATCAAACGGATTAATCGTCCTATCTAATCTTATCTAATTAATCCGATTACTTTTGTGATCAAACTCTTTATCTGTGCCAAAAGATGTGATCATTTACAATACCCAGTTCACTGTTTTACATACTCCACCTCTGTACAACTGTATCTGTGTGTTGTTGTTTGAATCCTCTACACTAAAAGCTTCTGTCACCAGGCCAAATAAATTGTGTGTGAAGACAGACTTGCCAAGATCATTCTTATTATGTGCTCTCCATCAATATAAAGATGGAAAACTACCATAAATCTAATTCTTTTTGGCACAATTTCAAAAACATGTTGGTCCACATACACAATCTTTCCACAATGACTGTAGCCAGATGTGTCTGCACACAACTGTCTTTTAAAAACTTAAACTAAAAATACAAACTGTTAATGTATGGACATGACAATTTTCACGTTTAAAGCTGCAATCCATAATTTTGCCTCTATGTCGCCATCTCTGTTTGAAACATAAAATTGCAGATTATTAAACGTACTTCTCATTACGTATGTTGAAGTCAAAAGAAGCCAAACTTACATTTCCCGGGAAATCTAAAAATCAGACCAGATCGCTCAAATGATAAAACAGTATCATAAACTTACCATTGGGAATCAGGGTAAGCTAAGGAGATCATTTTAAAAAGTTATGCACTTGCTCAGTAACTGTTTCTCTTCAGTTCATTTTTAACCAAAATGTTATGGACTGCAGCTTTAAATGAGCAAAAATTAATTTTAAGAAAATTAAATAAAACCATGCATTTATTAGCATATACACGACGCCATCTCCTAATACACAAACAGTTAAAGCCCTTCTTAAACAAACAGTCGTTCAAGGTGTCTAAAAAGTCGTTTCATTTGCAAGTGACTGTCTTGAGCTGCCAATTTGTAATCTGATTGGTTGGCGGCTTCCGGGAGCAGGACCACACTGTCTGTTTACTAATGATCGCTTCCATAAAGAATCACCAATCACTGGATTCTCCGAAGTTAGTGCCATCAAATCTTTGACAGAAGTGTATATTTTGCTTTATCAAGTTGCGTCTGTGAAATAATCATTATTTATTATTTTGTGGTGTTTTATTCAGCGTGTTCTGTTTAGCAGTTTGGACTGATGTACCATAATTTGACAATATATATCTACGCTGTGTCTAATAATACTGTAGTACTGTATAATTAGTTTACATCTTCGCTGGCATGTAAATAGACCAACCAAAGGTTTTTTTTAACGTAACTACTTTAAACAACATGTAAATGTAATAACGACCCCACCATTTATTTAGGAACATAAATAAGCAAAACCTACCTTTCTCCTTGGACTCCTTGATTTTGGTATCTCCAAATTCCTTAGTGCTGTCTTTTTCGTTTAAGCCATTTCTCCTTTCGAACAAAAACAATTATGTTTATCATTTATCCTGAACCTAGTATTAAGCAAGGAGGTAAACTCATGAAATTGTGGTTGGTTGCTTTGCATGTCAGTCAGACAGTCTCTTCCTCTGTCTAAATCAGGACGTGACTGCAACAACAGGCCTGTGTTGGGCTTTCATACTGACAGCGCTTCTGTTGTGCAACTAAACTGGGGTTTTAGTTCGCTTTCAACATATTGTCCGCTTAAACCGGCGTACCACACTGCAATAACAGGCTCAGATCAGAAATGTGCTACCTCTGCACATTCTGTACACATTGTGAATGTTGAACGTGTTAATACGCACATTTAATGCACCTCTTACCATGTGTAACAGTACTGAACCTAAACGGGTGGCTCTAGCCAAGGGAACCAGACTTTGTGTTTTAGGTCTGACTGTCATTGTCGTCGAATAATGGATGTATAAGAAAAAATACCAAAATGACCGGGAGATGTCGCTGTGGGACGCATCGTCGTCACTGCAGCAAGGTGCTTGGATGGGGATGGTCCAGCGGGGAAGAGGAGGAGAGAGACAGAGGAAGAAAGCAGGCGCTTTCGCTTCTGCTGTGTATCTGTGGCTGCCCACCGCAGTTTTCCGGTCTACTTCTAGCCCCACGGTTTATCTTGGATACCAAGCGGATGCTATTCTTTCCACCAGCGTCTCTTCTCAAAAGCCCGATTTCAATGCCAGTCGTCGGGAATGGTTTCCGTGTGCCACTCGGTTTGAATTGTCGGCATTAAATCGGGTAGGGGAAGCGAGAAGAGCGTTGTTTCTCCGGACATCATTTGGTAAGCGCAATGTCATTCCAGCTGCATTTCCAGCTGTCACATTCTCCACCTTCAGCCGCGATGTTTGCCACGATAAACCTAGAAACTGTTGTTGCAATAATTTCAACGCACACGTTCACTGTAGGCTACATGTTTATTGCATGCGAATCCCGCTGTGTTTGTGGTTTGGGATTTTTAATGCGTTCGGTGCTCTTATTCACCGGGCTATAGATCACAAGCTAGGAACTGAAAATGGAACCCATTAGAGCATCGTTCTCCATCTAAGACGGGTGGGGAGGGGGAGAGCTCTCACAGAAAACCTATTACTTCCCTATTGACCTAAATTTCAATGATGCATTTATAAGATTACACGAGTCCACTGACATGACGATTGACCGCTGGCTTCTTTGTCTAGTTTTACACCATGTTCTCACTTGTGTCGTTAATGAAAACTGTCAATGGCTTTGGTCGTATGTGAAGCATCGTATTCATTTCGTGTCCATTCATTTTGAATTTCTTGATTTGCTGGCACGCGCAGCCTCGTGGAGAAATGTGCATTATCGATTGCCTTGTTAAGAACAATGTGGAATATTTTTGTAATGAATAATTTAAATAAATATCAGTGAAGATAGGTAACACATCGTTGTTTAGATCGGCACAGAGAAATGAGACATGGACAGGGGAGGGTTTGTATTTGGATAGACTGGCTGCCTCTGATTGCACTTGTTAAGGTGAGGCTGTTTTGAAAGAGAATACAAAATATTTGGTAAAAAAATATCTGGTAGTATTAGGCCGGTAGTAGTAGTATTTTTGTTTGCTTTTTCAAGTCGTGTGATACCTACTTTAAACATTTTGTGTACAGTTATGTACAGAGAGTTGTTAATGAACAGATGTGTACCCTTATCTATAAAAGACGATTTTCTCTTAATTGGACATAGACTAATAATGTAGACAACAGTGAGACGGGCATATTAGCCGTTATGTTCTCTGTTGCAAAGACATATTCAACATTAAAGAGAGTTGTGAACTTTTTATGATGAAGTGCAGCTACAAGGGTTTGATTGACTGATGCAATAATACAAAATTTCTGTTTCTTCTGCAAAAATGTAATGCAGCAGAGAGGGAGGGAGAGAGTGAATAAGAAAGAGTATTGATTGTTTAGGGGATCGGACTTGCTCAAATTGAACATAAATTATACATTGCATATGATTTTTTTCATGTAAAATAGCTTTGGCAGATTTGGCCCGGGTATTCAACAGGCACAGACATCACATTTTAATGTTGTGATGCACCCACAGTAAGAGTGCTCTTAGAATGCAGCAGTGCATGAGTGTGAAATATTGTATGCATGCTGTTATTAGCCTACTTGCTTTCATACATGTATAGTTGCATATAATTTAGGACGGAGCTGCCTGTGAAGGATTTCTGTAGCATGCAGTGTACACCTGAAGGAAAGCAAATAATGCTCATCAAAATTAAAAATGTGTATTAAAGAAAATTAAGAAAAAACAAAATTAAGAAAATATAACATTTCAGTAACAAGGAAAATGTACAAAAATATAACTCTATGGGAACAGTTCTGATAATATGAGAATACTGCTGTTGTTACCTGGATTTCTCTACTAATGGTCCTGCAAATTCAGGATAATGGACAGTAATTGATTGCTTAAACTTTGCGTGAAAGAGATCAAAATGTGCGAAAGCAGAGGGCTGATATTATTATTAATTATTAAAATGGTGCACTTGCAGCACATGCAGTACATTAGTGCTGGTAATAGGCGTTTTACCAGTAATTCATTATCCCATGTCCTTACCCTGCAGCCATTACTGTTAGTTTCTTTTAGCAGCCTGTAATTTAGTCATTGTTTGCCTATGGAAGCATGTTATATGCTTTGTTTATGCATATAACTAAACCTGTTTTGATCTGAATTATTTTATTTGCGGATCGCTCGCATTTACACATTTGGCAGACACTTTCATCTAAAGCAACTTACAGCGCATTCAAGGTTTCATGCATTTTATAAGTTTATGTATTTCTTGGGAATCAAACCTATGACTTAAGCATTGCTAGCGACACGCTCTATTACTCTCCATATATACCCAACCCACCATATAACCCAACTTCCATATGGACTACTGTCTAAGCAGGGCTATATCAATCTCATTGTATGAGTATTCCAGTATTCCTCAGTATTCCACTCAGAGGAAAGTAATAGACCTATTGATAAATATCACACTCAGCTCCAGCCACTTGATATGGACTGACTCAGTCTCCTTTTTTGGATAATGACCTCAGAGATAAAGCACAGACACTTGCCATTGTTGCCATCTGAGCTGACACTCACAGCAGATATGTAGTTATGGCTGTCATAGAGCAGGAAATGAGAGTGCAGTTTCATGAGGTTCTATTTTCATGATTCTCCCTAAGAACGATCTGCCAAACGGTGACCTGGAATCTTTTTTTGAATGTTGAGGCCTGATGTATGTGCACACTTTATGTGGAGATGGAGAGGTCAACATTTAGTAATTAATCTAAAAGGACATTGCATGTGAATGCATGTATATGAATACACGCAGGGTTCCATAAGGATATTTTATGTTGGCCTGGTCTGGCCACTGATTCAGATTTGTACAGATTTGAACTGCCAAAATTTTTATTTGGGCCCGTCACAAAAATTTATGCATTTTAATGTTAGCAACATATCATATATGCTTTAGGTAATATATACTTAATATAATAATGTAATATAATAATTTAACCCTTGGTTTGCTTAACCAAAAAAGACAAATATGTTTTTGAATTTGTAATAATAGCTGGAAATTTTACAACTATAATTGTATAACTATAATGTTTATAACCTATAATAAAAGGTATATTTTTATATGCATGCTATTGCTAAATACCTGATTTTGATTCTTACAATTTTGACAGATTTTCATCTATGTTCATCAGCTAGATAATGACGTAATTTAATCAGCAAAATTCAACACTTCTCATCACTGGGCCCCCGGGACCCGGGCCATCCAGTTGTTGACCCCTGACATGTGATGTGTACATGCTTATTATTATTCATGTACCTGTTATATCTGAAGATAATATAAACATAAATAAGCTGCAGAGGGGTGATGGAAGAAAATGTTATTATTTGGAATAGCACACACCCTCTTGTTTACCTCCCAGGCGTGTTAAGATGTCTTACCGCCATTGAGGGCCATCATTTCCCGGCACTGCCTCATACACAGATCAAGTGCTTGAGTGAGCGATCTTTCTTCAACTTCATTTAGCTAGTGTGCCATGGAAACGTCTCGTATGCACACGGCCAATGCACCAGGGAGCTGCCTTGCTTATGCTCATGTCTGTGCTCCATAAAAATCTTGATAGGAGGCACAAATACATTCTTACCTGACCGGATTATACAGACCTGGAGTCAGAAAAGACAAGCTGTGCTCACTGAGCACTTGCACTTGTGATTAAAGTATCCACTGACACATGAAATATGAAATATGAGGGACAGCAGGGCCCTTGATATCTATTTTCAGATTTGAAAACAAAACTTAAAGGAATGTTAAATCAAGGTTAGTGCGTTTGTTTTCAAATGCAGTTGTCTTGCTGGATTTGAAGTTCCCAATTCTTAACCTTAATGTTTGAAAAATTTAAATAAATCTAGTTCAGTTGGATGAGAAGTTGCAGGTTTGAAGGATTAAAACTGTGAGATTGTCATGTCTGAAAGTTCAATGCTGTGTTTTTTAGATTTTTAAAGGTTTATCACATGAAACAACATTTTCTACAACGATCAAGCCAAAATCTTGTGTAAATTAGTTGCAATTATGGTAAATATTACTATGGGCTAGTAAATGAGACCACAAATTTTGCTTGTGCAAATAGTGTCATATACTTGCTGTACTATTATGTGGTCTTATATAGTTCAATTGTATTATTAGAAACTAAAATCTAAAATTAGCATACAGTAGCAAAATAATAATTAAAAAAGTTATTTTTTTCCCCTCCAAAACTGTTAATTGATCTTACGGGAAGGAAAACATGTTAAAAAGCAGTAATGTGTTATTTTAACAGAATTAGTCAAGATGTCACAGTTTTAATGACCTGTGATTACAGATTTCATTTCCGCAATGTTTAGAATAAAAATACTCAATGTAGATGACTTTCACTTCTAATTTTCAATTTAGCTTATTGAAGCTGTGATTACGAGTCACATAAAGTCACAGAAAATCAGTCCCATTCGAAAGAACTGCTAAAGCCTTTATACAATGGACAGGGAAAGTTGTGTTCTTGAACATTGGGAAGTAAGAAAGATTTGGGTTGCGCCTACTCGTCTCTTATTCTCTCACCAGCAGGGCGCCTCTTTGGCACTGCCCGGTGGTCAATTATAGTGAATCCCACCACCTCGAACAAACACAACATGTGAAATAGCATTACATAAACAAACAAAGCAAATGGGCTGGTCTGGCCCATTGAAAGAACTTCCTGTGCAGAGGTGACTTTTCTCTGTGTTAATTCAAATCTGATTCTTTAAGTAAGTTACCAGGTCTTCTTTAGAGATGCTCAGAGAAATACTGTGATTCTGTCTTGAATCTTGGAGAACTGAATAGTTATACCTTATTTTCAACACCAAACCGTGTACCATTGGCTTTAAGTAAGCAAGTCACTGTTATTAAGCTCTCTATATGTACATAAAAATACTAAAATCCTCCAAGACCATTATTATTTAAGTTGTTGGCTAATGATTTGAGCAGCACAATGCCGCCAGTCAGCTGCATTTACTCTGACATGCATTTACTGTAAAAAGTGAGTGATGAATACCAATATGTTGCCATGGACAATGGTCAAATATATAGTTTAGGGGCCATTATATTAATTAGTATTTAACTTTAACCACTGCCTGTTCTTCATATGTAAGTCCTTAGGTAGTTACTATGACTTCAGACCCATAGTTAGGGTTAGCACATCATTAGTTCCTAGTCAGTGATCATAATCATGTTGAAGCACCAGCCATTAGCATAGTTTGTGCCTCCTATAGTAAAGTGTTACTGATCTGGGTAATAAACACATAACACCAGTAGTAAACACTGCTTTCAGCAATGTCGACTCACTGCAAAGTCATTAATC
>JAZGTI010005333.1:0-25664 GCA_036877585.1 Botia kubotai
GCAGTGAGTTGGGCAGCTGTGGTTTTATGTTTTTTGGATACAATCCGGATTAGCACCCGGACATCCCTTTCAGACAGCTTCCTCTTGCGTCCACAGTTACTCCTGTTGGATGTGGTACGTCCTTCTTGGCGGTATGCTGACATTACCCTGGATACCGTGGCTCTTGATACATCACAAAGATCTGCTGTCTTAGTCACAGATGCGCCAGCGAGACGTGCACCAACAATTTGTCCTCTTTTGAATTCTGATATGTCACCCATAATGTTGTGTGCATTGCAATATTTTAAGCAAAACTGTGCTATTACTCTGCTAATTAAACCTTCACATTCTGCTCTTACTGGTGGAATGTGCAATCAATGAAGATGGCCACCAGGCTGGTCAAATTTAGCCATGAAACCTCCAACACTAAATTAGCCAGTGTTTCAGTTTCATTGTCCAACCCCTGTACATGTGTACAGTGACAGTTCTCTTTTATTCATGTGAGAATGTTGTGCTTTTAATAATTTAGGGCCAATGTTCATTTGAACCTGTTTTCCTCAAACAAAAACATCTGTTGTGGTGGAGTCCAGCTCATGGAAGTGCTGCAGGCCTGTGATCAGAGCAGACACACAGTTCTGCATGCATCCCGACACAGCGCCAGCTCATTAGAGTAACACAAGATGTCTTGATGTTTCACCTGTCATCTGTGTTCTGTGATGTCACCCACATCGTTCACTGTTTACATAAAAAAGACCCACAAATTACCCAACAAAAGCAGAGTGAGAGGAGACCATCATCTCCTACACACTTCCTAAATATCAACTTCTTCAGCTATTTTAAGTGTCATTTTGAAATCAGATTTTAAAACAATATTTGTACTGTACATTAGTGGTGTGTTTATGATACTAGTATTTGAAGAACCCTGCTGTGATGACCAGAGTCTCATCACTAGCACATAGTGAAACCGTCTCTGGTGTACATACAGATGGTTTGATTAAAAGTTGCTTCTAGCCATTGTATGCATAAATATATGAATGTGTGTAAAACACACTGCTGTAATGAAGAGTCAGACTGGGTAGGATCCATCTGCAGTAATTTATTAACAGAGTCGACAGGCAAGATCAGTAACGGTAAACAGATACAACGTAGGCTAGACAAAAGGGTAAATGTGAGACAGGCATTGGTCGAGGCAGGCAGCAAACAATCGATAACGGTAAGACAATCCAAGATACAAGGGCAGGCAGCAAACAATCGAAAACAAGAGAAAACCCAATTCATATACGATAAACACACCAACAATAGACAGGGAAAAACGCTTAGTAATGATGCCGGGGCAAATCAGGACTTCACAAAGTAGAACTGAAAATGTCCGGTTTATATGGGAAGTGATCGATAAGTTGTAGGTGATGAAACAGGAAGTAATCAGTCCAGGTAAGTGCATTATGGGAGTTGAAGTCCGTAGGAAGCCGATCAGTACTCCGGTGAGGGTTCCCTCTGGTGGTACGGTGGAGAAGAGGCTGGAGCCTGTTTTCTGGGATTTAAACCCATGACCTTTGCACTGCTAATACAATGCTGTAGTGGATGAGCTATAAAAACACTGGGTCATGCCAATTAATACACAAACAGTGAACACTCCAAATGACACATTAATTTGTTCACATCAAAGCACTTTGTGTTTGTAAAAGCTGAAACACTTTAGATTTGGGGGCTAATTTAAATGATCAGTGTTTTCTCACTGTAAGTGACTGTGTTTGGGTGTTTGGCGTATAAGTGGAAAACTGCTAATAGATCTTCTGGAGAAATGACAGATAGAAATGTGCTTTATCCTTCAGTTTGTAAAGGCTGAATAAACATCTTGTGACACAAATGGACTCAGAACATCTGCAAGGTTTTGAACACCACCAAAACATTCTCTGTTGGCAACTGAAAACACTCATAGCTTGTGGATGAATGTTGAAAGCCTGTGATGCTGCCTGTGTCTTCACCCAGACAGCTACTCACACATACAGCTACTCAAACAGTCTTTATAAACACATCGTACTGTATGTTTATTTATTTCACAGACACTCAAATAATTAAACTACTAAGATAAATGTTTACATCACTGAGGAGAACATATAAATTAATCACTAGTGATCGCAGACACTATTCTATACTTCGATAATATTGTATCGGCTGCAAAGTTCCTCATACAAATAATTTCTTCATAAAATTCACTGTAAGCCCTCCTCCATACTCACCACCCACCCCCACTCCTGTCTCTTTTCATTGTAACCTCTGCTCACTCTCACCCACTTGGTTTTTATCAATGGTCTCCACTTTCCTACCCCCAAGAACCCAGTTCTCATCACTCAGCACTGAGGCGGTAACTGATACTCTTTGCACAACTTTAACATCCTGTCTTGATGACATCTGCCCTCTAACCTCCAGGCCAACACGCGCAACACCCTCCACTCCCTGGCTCTCTGAGACCCTCCACAGCCACCAGACCAAGCTCAGGGCTATGGAGAGAAAATGGTGCAAATCAAAACACCCTGCCGACCTCAATAAGTAACAATCTCTCCTCTCCTCTTTTCTGAAAATGTCTCCAGTGCCAAAGCTCCGCACCCCCCTAACCCCCCTTTACCTCCATGCCATCCAACACTCTCATCCCTCTCTCCTCTCTCTGAGACAAATGTCTCCAAAACTATCCTCTCTAACCATCCTACCACCTGCCCTCTTGACCCTATCCTTTCATATCTACTGCAAGCAATCTCTCCATCACTTCTTCTAGAACTCACACATATTCTAAGCATGTCAATCTCTACAGGACACATTCCCTCCTTGTTGAAGCAGGCTGGAGTAACCCCACCGCTCAAAAAACCAACACTCAACCCCTCAGTGGTCAGCAACTATAGACCAGTTTCACTCCTACCATTCCTTTCAAAGTTTCTTGAAAAAGTTGTGTTAAATCAGCTGTCTTCCTATCTCTCACAGAACAACCCACTTGACAGTCAACAGAGCCAGACAAGAGCCAACTCCATGTCATCTGTCCTAATCCTTCTTGACCTCTCTGCTGCTTTTGACACAGTGAACCACCAGATCCTGTTATCCTAACTCTTCAACCTGGGCATCTCTGGACCGGCACTCAACTGGTTCAGCTCTTATCCCGCAGACAGATCCATCAAGGTATCATAAAGAGGTGGGGAGTCCAAGCCTCATCAGCTGACCCCAGGGGTCCCACAGCGATCAGTTATTGCTCCTCTTTCCTTCTTGATATACACAGCTTCTCTAGGTGCAGTCATTAAAGCACATGGCTTCTCATACCACTGCTACGCAGATGATACACAGCTTTTCTCTTCATTTCAGCCGGACAACCCCACCATTGCTGCATGGATCTCTGCTTGCCTTTTAGACATCTAAGCTTGGATGAAAAAATGGCACCATCTTAACCTTAGCAAGACAGAACTTCTGATAATCCCGGCCAACCCATCATTACAATACAACTTCACAGTTCAATTTGGTCCATCCACTCTTACACCTACTCGGTCCATTAGAAATCGGCGTGGTGTTTGATAACCAGCTGATATTCACTTCATATGTTGCAACAATCTTTCTGTCATGCAGGTATGTGCTTTACAACATCAGATAAATCAGACCTTTCCTGTCCGAGCACGCAAAACAGCTCCTAGTCCAAGCACTCGTAATATCAAGGCTGGACTACTGCAATGCCCTTCTGGCTGGCCTTTCAGCCAATGCAACCAAACCCCTGCAGATGATTCAGAATACTGCAGCACGTCCTGACCTTACTCCACTGGCTACCTTTAGCTGCCCGCATCCAATTTAAATCTCTGACATTTGCCTTTAAGACAGTACAGAGACACTAACCTCTCCCTCCTACCTCAAGTCACTCCTCCAGAAGTATGTCCCCTCCAGCCAGCTACAGTCAGAGCGACGTCTAATTGTACCTCCACTACGAGGTACCAGATAACTCTCTAAAACTTTAACCTATTCTGTTCCTTTGTAGTGGAATGAACTCCTAGCTTTCACCCGAGCTGCTGAGACCATCACAATCTTCAAAAAACAATTTAAAATACACCTGTTTCGCAGACACCTGACTAATCCCTAATGCTCTGATTCTCTTTCCTACAAAAAAACCCTTCTGTTCATCCTGTCTGAACAGGATCTAGTAACAGAACTATCTCTAGTAACAGAATATAATATCCACTTGTAAATGTAGCTTCGTAGATGCAGCTTGTTGATTCTTAAGGCAAAATGTTTAATGCGCTTGTCGTTTGTAAGTCGCATTTGATAAAATCGTCTGCTAAATGAATAAATGTAAATGTAAAGTGACAGCGCATCGTTTTTATTCTGGTAAATCTAAGTTTGCACCCTAAATAGTGCACTTACTGCAACCTTACTGTCATTATGCATAGATTATTATATTATTAGCATTTGATTATTGGCACTGGCAAACAAAAATAAACATAAAATTAAATTAGGGAAAACTGGGGCTACATTTAAGCTAAACTGAATTACGTGACTGTCTGGATATATTGTAACATAAAATAGTGTGCATGGTTTGATGCAATTTAACTTATTTTATTTTGATGTGTGAAAATGCGCTCTGTATTCCTATTCAGTTAACATGAAATCACCCCTTGTGTTTGAGGTTTAAGGGAGCTGTGTTGGTCCCTTGGTAAGTTTTTAAAGGTGAAACTGTTACTAAGTACTTTGTAGCAGCGCATAACAAAACTTAAGCATGAAGAGAACACTTAAGCAGTTAAAAGGAAATATTTAGTTACAGCCTTATAACTCTTTAAGTGGACTGAAGTTTTTTGCAACCCATGTTTCACTAAGGGTACCCTTAACATAATAATTAAGTGTTTTCTTAACTTAAGGGTTTTCATGCAATTGGGCCCAGACCTTCAACACAGACATGCAGAAGAGAAAGAAAACAGTTAAGTTTAAACTTTTGAGAAACGTTTTGATTATTGTCTGCCAGGAAAAACTGCCCTTATTCTCCAGAGACATGAAGAGAAAATATGACGAGGCTTAAGTCAAAGGAAATCAAACAGTGCTCCTCTGTGCTGCTTAAAACAATGTTCAACAAACAGACAAGCAAACAGACAAGCTCTGACACTGACTTTTCATTAAAAAAACTAAAGAACCAAAGACCAAACCCAGAAAACAGCATAACAAACATACATACACACATAAACAACAAACATACATAAACAGCTGTAAGACACTGGATTTAACAAATGTCGGTACAACAGGCATGTAATCTTCAGGAATTCTGGTCTCATGTAAATTCACCCCCAACAGAAATTAAAATAATATGGAAATTCTCTGAATGAAGTGAATAAGCCTCTTTCTCTCCAGCAAGTTGAGGCTTGTGAAGCAGCTGTGTGGAATATGTCAATGGTTTGTCAGGGCGCCAGCACTGAATTTTGATGTTTTTCTCCACTTGTCTTCAAACAGAAGACGAGTGTTAAGCAAATGCCCCTCAGGACTCACACAGATGATTATGAATCTGGAAAAATCAGCAATATTTTCACATAAACTCATTTGTTCTCTGAGGAAAACAAATTTATTCACAACTGAGGTATCAATAAAGCACACATCTTTCAGAGACTGAGAACTTCAAATTTATCAATATATTTTCACAGTCCCGGAAAAATCAAGAGTATCAAAGCAATATCATTTTATAATATGATGTTTAAGATCTTGGTTTACTGGTCAGTACTGAGGTGTGACAGAGCAGAAAAACTGCAGCGAGTCAGAAGATCAGATTACATTAAATGTGATTTTTGTATATAATAAATGTATTGTCACGGGTAAAGGATCACACGACAAGGCAGGCTCAGTGAAAAAGCCCTGGAGGGTGGGTTTATTACAGTGCAATGAAGTGATGAATTAGTCAGGTGCGCTGAGAATGGCGTAGCAGGTGCTCTGGGTGCTCCGTGTGTCCGTGGAGAGTGGGTGTCCAGGCGTGAGCCAAAGCTGACGGGCTGGCGGTCACTCGCTGCTCTCTGCGGGGAGGAGACAAAAGACAGAGGTTAGTCACCATGCGCTTTCTCGTAGAACCACTTGTTCGTCGCGGCGAGAGCGTTGGCGGCTTTTGTTGCCCCGCGCTGCTGAAGGGCAGCTGTGACCAGTTAGCTCGTGATGAGGACGAGCAGGTGTGCTGCGTTGGTTGCCAGGGCGACTCTGATGAGCCCGGCGAGACTAGTCACATCCCCCCCCTAAGCGCCGGCCAGGAGAGAAATAAGGGGTGAGTGGGGAGCGGCCCCCGACAGACCTGTGTAAGCTGTCCAGATCCGAGACAGGCCATCTGCATTGGCGTTGGCGGCCCTGGCCCGGTGTTGCACCGGGAAGTGGAAGTCCTGGAGCGCGAGGAACCAGCGAGTCACCCTGGCGTTGGTGTCCTTGGCCCGGGACATCCACTGCTGCGGGGCGTGGTCGGTCATGAGGGTGAACTTACGGCCGAGGAGGTAGTAGCGCAGCTCCAGGACTGCCCACTTAATGGCCAGGGCTTCCTTCTCCACTGCAGCATAGTTCTTCTCGGCCGGGGACAGCTTCCTACTGATGTAGATAATAGGATGCTCCTCACCTTCCTGGACTTGGGACAGGACTGCCCCCAGTCCTGTGTCGGAAGCATCCGTCTGTAGCAGGAAGGGGCAGCTGAAGTCCGGGGTGCGAAGCACGGGTAAGGAGATGAGCGCCGTCTTGACCCGGGTGAAGGCTTCCTCCGCCGCTGGGGTCCATATCACCTTTTCCGGCTGCCCCTTCCTGGTTAGGTCTGTCAGGGGGGCAGCTAGAGAGGAGAAGACGGGAATAAAGCAGTGGTAGTATCCCGCCAACCCCAAGAAGGCACGTACCTGGGTCTTCATCTGGGGCCTTGGAGCGCCGAGGATGGTTTCCACCTTTTTCTCCTGGGGGCGGATGAGGCCCCGGCAGTCGACAATCACCAGGACGTGCTCGTGTCCCCGGGCAGACTTCGGCAACGGCCCCACAAGATCCGGAGATGGTGAGGACACTGATGAGCCCAGCGACACTCGTCACAGTATATATGTGAGACTTGCGTGATAAAACCATGTGAAAAAGGATAAAGTGAATTTAACTTTCACTTCATTTATGGTAAGACAACCTCTCTAAGCCCAACACACACATAGGCACACACTTACGCCAACCTTAACCATCCCAACTAAATGCCCAACCCTAACTGTTACCCTAAACCTAATCTTAACCTAATTTAGACCTTAGTCCTAAAACCAAGTATTAACCCTCAAACAGTTCTTTAAAGGGGTGCCTAGGCTTGCTGTTCTTTTATGGCCAAATGTTAAATGCTCTTTCTCTAAGTCGCTTTGGATAAAAGTGTCTGTTAAATCCATATATGTAAATGTCAAAGTAAGGACTGGCCCAAAAATTCTCAATTTACTCCTCACTCTGATGGTCTAACTGGTCTAAATAGTCTAAATAGGGACATTTAATTGACCTCAATTGTTTTCATACAGTGCTAGTTATAAACACTCTAACCTATCCCTATGTCATGAACACCGCTTCCAACTCTGTCGAATCCTGTAATGACCACCGGAGGGCACCATCTCCAGAGTATTAAAACTACTTTTCCCATAATTCCACATACCCAGGCTGATTGCTCACACCTGTTCCCAATTATCCGCCATGTTAGGACTATTTATATCCAGCCCATACTCCACTCCAGTGCGAAGTCTTGTTTTGCCCTGGTGAACAATTCTGAGCGTTTTTCTTGCATATCCCTTTGTGTTATTTACCCAGATTGGATTTGCTATTGATTCTTGCTACCTGCCCTGACTACTGCTTGTCTGGATTACTGTTTGTACCGTTGCCACCTGCCCCGATCTCTTGCCTGGTTTTGGATTTTGCCTTGCCCTTGCCATTCCTGTTTGCTGGTGTTGACTCTTGCCTGTTTGTACTGTTTGTCTTTTGTAATATGGATCCGCATTCTCTGTCTCCTGAGTCCATGTTACAGAAGACTTCACACACATAAATCCAGCAGTTCTCAGTCTGCTTTCCTCGGAGGTGTCAGCCCATGCTCACGCTATAGCCTCTCATGACTAACATTGTTAATAAAGGAATTAGTAAAGACGCTACAGGGACAACGTATTGTTCCAAGATGGTGGCGCGACAGTAGTGCGCAGCAGCCACTCCAGACACAAAATGGTGCTTGTTTTTTATTTTGACCGACTTTTAATGGTGCATGGACTTTGGAGCTACCGGTGTTCGTTTATACACACGGCAGACACTCAAAATGCAGAAACAACACTACTTCACATAATGAGCTGTTGGATAAGCTACGTGATCTTGGCTTGCTGCGGAGACCAGGCCTCCAGCCCTCGTCGTCGCCTGATGCCGATGGCCGGGGGAGGGGATGTCGCAGGCGGTGCGCGAGAAAGCGGAAGCGCGGCATTAGGGTTAAAAACAAACACTAGCTAGCCGGCTCTCCCGTCAATCCTGCTCTCCAATGTCTGCTCCCTGGACAATAAACTGGATTACATCCGACTTCAGCAAACTACGCAGCGTGAGTTCAGAGACTGCTGCGTCTTTGTTTTCACAGAGATATGGCTCAGCGACAGAGTTTCAGACACCGCCATTCAGCTAGATGGGCTAGCTTTGTTCTGTGCTGACAGAAACACAGCTCTGTGCGGTAAGGCTCGCGGCGGTGGCTTATGCGTTTACATCAACACGGAATGGTGCAAGACCTTGGTGCTAGTCTGGTGGAGTTTGTGACTGTTAGATGCAGACCTTTTTATTTACCACGAGAATTCACCACTGTCCTCATAATTGTAATATACATTACAACGAATACCGCCCCATTGCACTCATACCCATCATTATGAAGTGCTTCGAGAGGCTCGTCATGAGTCACATCAAGACTCTGCTGCCCCCCTCTCTGGACCCTCTGCAATTCACTTACTGCTCCAACCACTCAGCAGATGACGCCATCACCACCACCCTCCACCTGGCCCTCATCCACCTGAACAATAAAGACACATATGTTGGAATGCTGTTCATAAACTTCAGCGTAGCATTCAACACAATCCCCAGCACCTGATTGGAAAGCTGAACCTGCTTGGACTGGGAGACCTTAGTCAGGCCGGATTGGGAACAGCACCTCCAACATCACCACGAGCACCATGAGCACTGGGACCCCACAGGGTTGTGTGCTCAGTCCATTGCTGTTCACTCTGCTGACTCACGACTGTGTAGCAATGCACAGCTCAAATCACATCATCAAGTTCACCAATGTTGCGACCGTGTTGGGTCTCATCAGCAAGAACGACGAGTCAGTCAGCAACTAACAGACTGGTGCAGAGCCAACAACCTGACTTTGAACGTGGAAAAAAACGAAAGAGATGATTGTTGACTTCAGAAGAGCATACCCTGACCACTCTCCGCTGAACATCGGCGGCTCCTCTGTGGAGATCGTCAAGAGCACCAAGTTTCTTGGTGTTCACCTGGCGGAGAACCTCACCTGGTCGCTCAACACCAGTTCCATAACCAAGAAAGCCCAGCAGCGCCTGTACTTTCTGAGGACTATGCCCTATCCTCACCATTTCCTACAGAGGGACCGTCGAGAGCATTCTGTGCAGCTGCATAACTGCCTGATTTGGGAATTGCACTGTCTTGGACCACAAGACCCTTCAGTGGATAGTGAGGACAGCTGAGAAGATCATCGGGGTCTCTCTTCTCTCCATCACAGACATTTACACCTCACGCTGCATCCTCAAAGCCACCAGCATTGTGGTTGTCCCCACACACCCCTCTCACACAACGGTACTGTAGCATTCGGGCCCTCACTACTGGACTTTGCAATAGATTCTTCACCCATGCCATCAGACTCCTCTATACTCAGAAACTGAATTGAAGGATCACACACACACGCACACACACACAAACTTATATATACACACAATTGTGCATTCTCCATCCTCTACAGTCCTTTTTGCACTAAATTGTTTTGCACATATTGCTGCTATAATTATGGTCAGACTTATGTTTACACTTATGTTTAATGTTTACACTTATGTTTACATTCATGTTTACATTTATCCGTTATTGTCACCAGGTTTACTTTTCTTACCTTTAACAGAACTGTGTACTGGTCGGCACTGCACTGGGACTTACTATGGCCATAGTCTGTCCCAATAGTCATTGTACTGTCTTGTGCTGTCTGCACATGTTTGCACTTGTGCACTTTATGTATAAATTATGTAGCCCTTGTTTACAGTTCTGTGATGTTCATTGTTTTTTAAGTGTTTGTTTAATGTAGTATCTTGGTCTTGGGAAATCTTGTTTCGTTTCGCTATGTTCTTGTATATGGTTGAAATGACAATGAACTCCACTTGTAACTTGTAACTTGAACTGCACATACCAGTCTTCCCGAATCCTTACCTCAGGTTAGTCAGTCTCACCCCATTGCTACTCAGAGTGTTGTCACTTCAGCACCTCAATTATCATTTCCTGAGAAGTTTGGTAGTTTGCTCACTAAGTGCAAGGGCTTTAGAATGTAATGCTGTTGTTAATGCATGTTGTTAGCCCAGCAGGCGCTGCTCTATGCCACCCACAAGAGCAAGATCACCCTAGTTTGCTCTCTTTTGTCTGAGAAAGCCATGCAAACCTACACCCAGAAAGATCTAGCTAAGGGTTTTATTCGTCCCTCCACCTAATCAAGAACCAATTATATGCTAAATTGGAGAAGTGTAAGTTCCACCAAACCTCTATTTCTTTCCTGGGCTATGTAATCAGTAGTGGGGCAGTAGCCATGGACGACAGCAAGGTCCAGGCCGTTCTGAATTGGCCACATCTGTCTACAGTTAAAGAACTTTAACGTTTCCTGGGTTTTGATAATTACTATTAACGATTTATTTAGTTTAGTGGCTGCCCCATTGACAAGTTATTTGAGGGGGGTAACTGCCAAAACTCCTGTGGACAGAGGCAGCTACTCATGCCTTTGAAGATTTAAAACATCGCTTCACTACTGCCCCAATACTCCACCATCCAGACCCGAATCTCCCCTTCATTGTGGGGGTGGATGCCTACAACACAGGAATCAGAGCTGTGCTTTCCCAGCACCATGAGAACCCCTCCAAGACTTTCCGTTGAGACTTTCGAACTTTCTTGCGAACTTTCCCATACCAAACAAAATTACAATGTAGGAAATCATAAACTCCTTGCTATGAAGGCAGCCTTTGAAGAATGGCAACACTGGCTGTAGGGGGCCAGACATCCATTTCTGGTACTGACTGATCACCGTAATCAAGAATATCTACGTTTGGCCAAGAGACTTAACCCAAGACAGGCTCGGTTGGCTTTGTTTTTCACATGATTTGATTTCTCCATCACATACCGACCAGGCACCAAGAACACCAAAGCAGATGCACTATCGACAGTGATCCCTGGGAGATCTGTCCTGATCCGATCATTCCAACCACAGTCATTGTGGCTCCTGTCCAGTGGGACCTCATGATAGAAATTACCCAGTCTCATGCTCTACAACCGCCTCCTGCCAAATGTTCCACTAATCTCTCTTGTGTACCTCCAAACGTTCAAGAGAAAGTCATGCACTCTGTACACACCTCCCTCAGCTCTGGACATCCTGGCATCACTGCCACCACTCAACTGCTACAAAATCGGTTCTGATGGCCCTCACTCCTTGCTGATGTGATCACCTTTGTACAGAACAATAATACTTGTGCAATGGCTAAATCATCCAAGCAACTTTCCGCTGGTCTTTTGCAACCTCTAACCATTCCTCAACGACCCTGGTCTCACATAGACATTGATTTCATTACAGACCTGCCTCCCTCTCAGGGTAATACTACCATTTTGACCGTGGTGGATCGATTTTCCAAGGCCTACCGTTCCATTCCCTTTCCCAAGTTGCCCACAGCTTTAGAGACTGCTGAATGCTTTTCCACTGTCTTCCGTTTCTACGGTCTACCGGAAGACATTGTTCCATCGGACCGTGGTTCACAATTCACCTTCTGAGTCTGGTCAGCTTTTTTTTAAACACCTCAATGTCAACATCAGCCTAACCTCTGTTTATCATCCCCAGTCCAATGGCCAAGCGGAACGCCTCAACTAGGAACTAACCAGATTTCTCAGACTATATTGTTCCCAGAATCAGAACGACTGGAGTCGATTTCTTTCATGGGCGGAATACGCCCAGAACTCTCTACACAAACCTTCTACTGGCCTGACTCCGTTCCAATGTGCCATGGGTCCACCTCTTTTATCAACCACCTCTATTTCCCTGGCCTGGGGAGCCCTCTGATGTCCTCTGTGGATGATTGGATACGTTAAAGCGAAGCTATCTGGGATCAGGCCCATGTTCATCTTCAGCGGGCTGTCAACTGCCAAAAGAGGTTTGCAGATCGTCGTCGACGCCCCAATACTCATTACCTGCCTGACCAGTGGGTTTGGTTCTCCACCACAGATCCAGAAACTCAGTCCGAGGTATGTGGGTCCTTTCAAGATTTTAAGACAAATCACTCCTGTTTCATTTAGTTTACAACTCCCTGCTAATTATCGTATATCTCCCACATTAAACATGTCTCTGTTAAAACCTGCCGGTGGTCTGAGGGAGGAGGAGGAGGCAGAGGAGGAGAGGCCCTACTCCGATGATCATCAGCGGTGAAGAAACCTACCAGGTTTGGGAACTCCTCAACTCCAGGTGCCGGGGTCAGACACCCCAATACCTTGTAGACTAGGAGGGATATGGTCCAAAGGAAAGGTCCTGGGTCCCAGCCATTCTGGATCCCTCGCTCACTGCTGACTTTCACAGAGCTCACCCTGAGAAACCGGCCCTACGTCCCAGACGTTTGTCTTCTGTCCTGGAGTCTGTCGCTGCCTACCTGTCCACTGTGAGGTACCGGTCTCTGCGTCGTGGCTGTACCAGCTCCCGCTCTGTCACGTCTTCCCTCCGGTTCCCATAATCAATGCAATGCTTCAAGATCTGAGGTGACGTTGTGGATTATACTTACCTGTTACTCACCATCTTTGCTTCAAGATCTGAGGTGACGTTGTGGATTATACTTACCTGTTACTCACCAGCTGTGCTTCAGATCTGAGGTGTTGTTGTGGATTATACTTACCTGTTACTCACCAGCTGTGCTTCAATATCCGAGGTGATGTTGTGGATTATACTTACCTGTTACTCACCAGCTGAGCTTCAAGATCTGAACTCTTCAAGAATTGTTTGCACATTCCCTACATCTGTGGTGGTCCTGCTGTAGAATTTCTCTCACCTGCTTCGCTCTACATCTGCGGTGAAATCGCTGCGGTGATTACATCGATTCATCTGTGGAAATTACCATCTGCTGCAGAGACTTTACTGTTACTCACCTGTTGTCATTTTCTAAGCAGGAAGATTCCATTCGGTGATTATTCATCGTTACAGTTTTCCACTGTTTGTTACTCACCAGGACCGTTGGTTTCCAGTTGCAGCACATTTCCATTCTGCAGTGTTGTAGAGGCTTAACATCACCCAGCAGGTCTATCTACAGTGCTGTAGGGACAGCAGAGACTGAGTTTTTACCACATCGTCATCAATTATTTGCTTAGTTCTGAGACTGAGTCATTTGCTGTGATCATCTAATAAATACCTTTCTAAACTTGCATTTGATTTCCCTGTGTTTCCTACATACCTGACATCAATACAGTCATTAAACAACTATACGAGATGAAATATTAACAAGTGCTGAACCCGACCTGAGGATTTTTCAGATGTTAAATAGCTGAGGTTGTCAGTAATACAAATCTTTCATGAAACTAAGCGTAGTAAGATGTTTTATATGCTACATATATTCCTTAATTAAAGATTTACTGTTGTTTTATGTAATTGTGTGTAATATTTCTCCTCTCCAGATCCACAGGTCTCAGTGTTCTCTACTTGCATAATTGTAAGCGATTTCACAAACAATTTACTATAAATTGCAGGAAAATTGGCTGCAGATTCTGTGAAATCATTGGGTTGATTATGATATTTGTTCCCTGACGGTCTCATGGTCACTCCTCAGGGTTCTCCTCTTTCAAAATAACCCATGATCCCCCCAATCCTTATTTGCCGTTTCAAATGTATTAATGGTCCGGAACTTTCATGTATGATTTTGGACCTCTCCCTAATGAAAACACCATGTGTCTTGGTCCTCCTGCTACAGTAATCAGCCAGATCCTCTAAACAACCATTCAGCTCTGACCTATGACCTCTGTGAGCTTAACTGCCTATCCCAACTCCACATCAAACATTCTCATAGGGCATAAGCTATGAACTTCATCCAAAGCCCCAATCACTGTCAGCATAGTGTTAAGATGAACAGAGTGACACCAGCCCTCAGACCCTTTTGGTTTGAGTCACTTGTAAAATGAGACACCACAACATTCAAGGGGTTATTTTGTTGCTCAACCTCTGAGAATTCATTGATTTCTGTAGAGGACAGATGCATGTTTGGTGTGATATTTCTTCTACTGTAGTCTGCTGTCCTTCATCTGAGCTGCAGAAAAGAGCGAGACATTAAGAAGGGACACGTGTATTACTTAGTGACTCTTTAATAGAGTTACATCAATTACAGAATAACTTCTTTATTTGCCTATAATTTGTAAATAACAGACACATACTGTGTGTGTGTGTGTGTGTGTGTGTGTGTGAGAAACCCAGTGGTCATTTGGTCATTGAAAAACATGCAGTTTAAAGTAAAGCTCTCGTTTGTTATGTTTCTCTCCTACAGAAACTGCAATGTCTAGCATAGGACTTTTAAGAGGTTATTTCTAGGTTAATATTTTATTAAAAACCATGAAAAACGATGAAAGTTGAAACTGCAGTCCTACGCCTCCCATTGTTTCTGCTAAACTTTGTTCTGTGTATACAACACAACAGTAATGTTCAGCATTGCCTTCAGTTAATAATTACATTTGCTGATAGAAGTGGAGAATGAAGTGTGAAGCAGGTGGAATGAGCTGTATTATTCAGGAGGTGAGGTGTGTTTACAGGACGTCTGTCTTTCAGTCTGCTGCCGCTTCAGTCTGACAGCTTGATGGACTCTTTAATTGTGATTACTTCTCATATCTCAGGAGATAAAAATGGATTTCCAAAAGATCTTTAATAACAACTTCAAGAACTTAACAGGTACAGTGCCTTGCAAAAGTATTCCACATTTTGTCACATTACAACCACAAACTAAAATGTTTTTTCATTGAGATTTTATGTAACAGACCAACACAAAGTAGCACATAATGTAAAGTGGAACGAAAACGATACATGGTTTTCAAAATTTTAAGCAAATAAAAATCTGAAAAGTCTAGTGTTCATTTGTAAAATGTGAAAAAGTTCAAGGGGTATGAATACTTTTGCAAGACACTGTACAAAAACCTAAGGGTAAGCGTCTAGGCTACATAGACTTTAAATTCCTTTAAAAATTTAACATTCTGACGATGAATTCCTGCATTGTGTTTTACATTGGAACAGTCTGAATTCTCATTAGGGTTGCTGTTACGGAGGTGAACGGTTATGTTTGTGTTTAAAAACCAAGACGGGAACATGGAACTAAATAGTGAATGATGTTTAATGAAATAACCAAAAACAGGAACAAACACTAACCGTTAAACAAAAAGGGCGACAACATGTGCATCAGCAGTGAATAGTGAATATACAAAAAGACTAACCCAGACGATGAACATATAATCCCAACCAGAGCGAACAAATCCAAAAGGGGTAATTTCAAAAGGGGTAATCCAAAAGGGGTAATCCAAAAGGGGTAATCCAATAAACGAACAGTAATCCAAAAGCCAGGCAAGACGTGATAACAATGAAACCTCGAACGAACGCTAATGACCAAACTCCTAAACAATAACCCACAACCATAGAACTCAAACCTGGAACTTAAATACACTAAGAAATCATAGGACACAGGTGATGATGATTAACAGAAACCAGGAAGTGACATAAAACAACAGTGACATCATAAACGTGCGACAAAACCAAACATCAAAATAAGAATCTTTCCGCTCCTCGCTAATCGCGGGAGCTGGGCTTCGTTACAGTTGCAGCATTTCTCCAAAATCTGATTCAATGGGAAAATATGATTCGTTTTTTTTTAAATATCTTTCAAGAGGTCTGATAAATCCACTGCTGTTGATCATGTTTTTACCCAGCTAAAAGGGAATGTTGTAACTCGGAATGTTGGCTAATGTTCTGCCATTAGTAGCATGTTAGGTAAAGAAAGTTAAGAATGTTAAGAAAGTTATACATATCAAAAACATTATTCTTAAGTTGTTAGTAGAATTAAAAATGTTTTAAAAATGTTACAGAATAAAAGACAGTTTCTTAAAACCAAGAAATAACATTCCTAGAACATTAAAAATAATACGTTAGACTTTTGTTACTTACATTTACATTTATTCATTTAGCAGACACTTTTATCCAAAGCAACTTACAAGCGACGAGAGCATTAAACATTTTGTTCTAAGAACCAACAAGCCGAGTCTACAAGCTACATTTACAAGTGGATGTTGTATTCTGTTTACTACAGACAGGATGAACAGATTTATTTTGTAGGAAAGAGAGTTAGAGCATTAGGGATTGGTCAGCTGTCTGCGAAACAGGTGTGTTTTGAGTTGTTTTTTTGAAGGTTGTGATGGTGATGGAGTTCATTCCAACACAAAGAAAAAGAGTAGGTGAAAGTTTTAGAACGTGATCTGGTACCTCGTTGTGGGGGAACGATTAGACGTCGCTCATTAACTGACCGTAGCTGGTGGGAGGGGACATATGTCCTAAAAGCAAGTGTCAGGCGGCTACAGGTAGCCAGTGGAGTAAGGTCAGTAGGGGTGTGACATTGGCTCTTTTTGGTTGATTGTAGACCAGACGTGCTGCAGCATTCTGAATCATTTGCAGAGGTTTGGGTTACTTAATGAATTTTACTTAACAAAGTTTGGTAGCAGCACAGTGATGCAATCCAACCAATCATTGTGCAGAGGTGCATATATAAACCATCGTTCACCTCTGTCAAATGACAATTTTGCAGAACTTGTCCCTGCCCATTGGTCGCAATGTCCAAAATCAAGATCTTCCCACCTGCCTGTCCAGGTGGGAAGGACTCCTATCTCTTTGCCGAAGCTCATTTGCCCCAATGTCTTAGCCCAAGAAGCGATCCTTCTGCACCAGACATCTTTGCTGAGCCTCTGTCCTCATTTTGGGGCTGTATATATTTTGCTCAACAATTTTGTGGCTTTATCGGTTCAGTCAGCTCTTTGTTTGTAAACATACTATAGGCCTAGTATACCTAATTAATCTTATCCCACACATATTATTTGCAATAATACTATTAACATGTCTGACATTTGTTCTGTGTTTTATTATTCTTCTTTGTTTTTGTTTATGTAAAACTGCTTTGAAGCAATGTAACATTGTAAAAAGTGCTATGTAAATAAAATTGAATTGAATTGAATATTGTTTGCTGTTGCTTGCTTCTTGTCAAGTATAGGATCTTGTATTGTGTCTTGTTGTTTAAAGAGCTCTACTTAATATATATAATCTAGTCTTGTTTTGATTTCAGTTCTCTCCTCTCAAGTCTTATTTTGGTTTTCTTGTTTCGAGACTTTCTAGTCTAGTTTTGGTTCTTGTTCTGCCCAGATTCTGAGCTCAGAGTCCATCCCCTGTACAACACACCAAATATGCATTTGTGATTATTTGCGACTGCATGTTAGTGTAAACGCATGACATTCTATATGGTACAGAAACATTCTTACAATCTAAAATTGTTAGCTGGATGTAAAGTGGTTTAACATCCACAGACCAGACATGAATGGTATATGTACTGCTAAACATCATGTATGGAGGATAAAGCTGTAATCAAGAGCTCCTATTGATTTCCAGCTTGATATAAGTTTCATGAGAGCATTAAATACTAGGAAGCATCAGTCTTAGCTTAAGTGATGTTTGTTGCAACAGCTCATAATGGTGGAAACCTAGATTGAAATCTCCCTCTGGTGAATCTCATTTCCAAGGAAGCTCTTTTAAGGGTGATGTCATAACATTATATATAATCCATGGGAAAACCACAGGGCATGGTTTAAAATGATCTGAACAGAAGGAACATCTATGGAGATGATACAGTCAAATTTTTGTTCTTCTGTAAAGGACTGACATGCGCTTTACAGTTGTTTCTTAAAAACAAAAATGCTCACAACACAAACAACAGAAAGTTAGCAGATTAGATCATTTGGATACACATACATGTGAAGCAGTGTGACGATTAGGTTAAAATCTCAGTCATAAGTTATCATCACATCATTAGCATCTGCTCCACAAGGATGGGAACAGCAAATGGATCTATTATTGAGAGAAGAGGAGGAGAGAGAAGACCCCTTTTTTGGGTCTTGACTTATTTGGGTTTTGAGTCCTAGAGCCAAGTAACAGACCACTCTAAAGTTTCAGATAAAATGTTGTTGTTAACAGTGCTTGCTAGTTTCTAGTGCTCAGAGATGGTGATCTTAATAAAACTTAAAGATTTAAGTTTTAAAAATACTGAAAAACAATAATACTTAAACTTCAGTGCAGAGTTCAGTGCAAGAGAGGAGCAGTTACTTTTATAAGGGAACAGACTTATGAGCTATTATCTGACAGACATGAAAATGTAAACGTGTATGTGTTTTATTAAATAGTTCAGAGACACTTAATATGGTGTCTTTTTTCCACGTCAAAACTGAACTTTACAATCCCAGTAAAAAATCTATATATACACACACAAACACACATGCTGCTAGTATCTGTACCTTTAAAATAACTTTGAGAAAAACAAAACAGATAGGGACATGGTACTTCCTGTCAGGAAGGGGATATCCTGAGGCACAGTGATATAGACCTTAAGTGCTGACAAAGAAGATCTCGTGTTTTTCCCACAATGCCTTTTGACTGTCCTGCTGCACAAACACACAGTTTAGGTTGGTCACTGAAAGCTCAGTATTTTATGATCCTAATTTTTAATTATTTATTGTTTTAACATTAAGACATACACTCTGATGCATAGGAGTAAATAAGGACAGCAGCCGAAGTTACCCTTTTTTCGTCTGTGCCTGTTTATTTGGTAATGCTTGATTACTTGAAAATGTTCTCAAATATGCATATTGTTTCCGCACCATGAACGGTGTCATAAATATTTGCTGTGCTCTAAATACTTTCACAGGCAATCAAAATCCTTTCAGAACCGCATATCCATGTGAACAAAGACGAAGACAAATAAACATCTTAAGCATGCTGGTGGAGGAAAACACATCAACGCTCATCTATGAGAGTTTCTCTCTGTCAGGTAAAGCTGACTGGCGCCTAAGATTAGTGAGGATTTGTTTGATGTAGCACAACCTTGACACAGAACTGTGAAATAGTTTCATGCAACATTCTGAGCGAGCTGTCTGTCAACTCCCTTCACCTCTGACAGATGATTATCAATGCACCGGTCTAAGGTGTAAATCTGTAGACAAACATAGCCCCTGTTTTGACAGTCATAAGAAAGTAAACGACTACTTACTCAAGAGCTGTCTTGTGGCCAAATGAAACTCATTTAAAGCCCACAGATGTCTGAAAAATGTCAGAGTTGGCTGGATTTTACAAACAATTTCAGCATTATTGGTGTGAGTCCTTCCTCTCATGATATGATTCAGGGAGAAGTCCTTGAATGAGAGCCTCCAGCTGCAGAGGATGTGCCCTCGAACCCGGCTGCTGTCACGGAACTACCTCAGATTTGACTTTCTGCTCGTACGAGTTGCTGCAGGTGGATCCTCAATATCAGAGGGTCATGCGACCATGCATCAGTTTTAAGCTGATACCAGATGCTTTATGTTCACCAAATTGAGGTGATGTGCAGCTCAAGCAAGCCAGGAAACACATTTTCAATACAATAAAATTCGGGAAGCATGTTTCACAAACGTCTTTGTTATTAGTTGTAACCTCACTCTGCAGGTCACATGCATTTCACAAAATGTTAAAGTAAGAGGAAAAGTGTTTCTAAAGGGAGGAGTTCAGCCCAAAGGAAAGGTTGTTATTGCTTATAACAAAGCATGTTATAAGCAATAGGGTCCAATGCTGCTAATGTGCTGAGGGCAGAATGAAATCAGATTATGACATTTTAAGAATTGTATGTTAATTGATCCTTTAGCCACACTTTGGGTTTAGTAACAACAGAGGAAGCTTTTAGATATCAGGTGACCCAGTGCGCAATGCAGCTTTTTTGGTTTATGTCTGCATCATACCTGACCTAACAACAAAACACTTGATACTTAGATCTGTGCAGGACAGCATCTAGGAATCAGATGACCTGCAGCCTAAAAAAAACAATGATGGTGCAAAAGAGACAAATTATGAGTGTCATTACAGCCAACAGGAAGCACAATTCCATAAGTTTTCCCCTTGGGCTGAGGGGAAGTGTTTGTGTTCTGCCACAGGAAGTGGGTTTTTTACACCCCACTGAGTACAGAATGCATATTGGGGTGTCAGCACTGATGCGTGCTTAAGCGTGGCCTCTCACACAAGGGCAAACAGAAAGAGATGAATTAGCACCTTATAAAAAGCTGTTATTGTTAATAAGGAAATGAGGATAAAACCAGCCTTTAGGTGGTCTAGAACTGGTCTTAAGTGGTCTCACAGCCTGGCAGCAAATTAAAGCCCCAACATTAAATTAAAGCCCCTGCTATAACAAACAAAGCTTTTAAATAACTTGACACATGCTGTAACAGAGACTCTGACACAGCGGGATCCATATGCAGCACTTTAATAGTAAAAATAAAACAATAAACAGGCAATGGTCAAATAACGGCAGACAGAGCAATGCAGAAAAGACAAAATCAAAACGAGTACACAGGCAAGGGTCAAGGCAGGCAGCGAACAATCAGTAACAGTAATGTCCGTAGCAAAAAAGAGGCAGACAGAAAAAAGTCAAAAACTATAAACAATCCAATTGGCAACGGAAAATCAGTCCGAGAAAACAGTCCGAGTTCAGTCCATGGCCAAACAAGACATTGCACCGACTGGTGTGTGATCCTGGGCTTTATAACAGGGCTAATTGGGAACAGGTGCCAAACAGGAAGTCATCAAACCTAGGTACGGGGTTGATTGGAAATGTAGTTCAGAATGGAGACTAGTATTCTGGTGAGGGCTCCCTCTGGCGGCCAGAAGGAGGAGGAGCGGAGACCTCCTCCTTAACAGAGCCCCCCCCTGCGAGCGGCTCCTGACGCGAGGAGGTCTTCCTCTGGGACGAGGGGCTGGCCTCTCCGGATGAGCGCCTCCTCAACCAAGATAGGAAGGGCTTGTTCCTGGAGGGCCCCCTCCGGACCTCCAGCCGGCACACCAGCGGGCTTGAGCAGATGTGAAAAGTGGGAGACATACGATAAGTGTTAGGTAAAGATAGCTGAGGTGAAACAGGAGTGATCATTCTAAGTATTTTGAAAGGACCCACGTACCTAAGACTAAGCTTCCTGCAGGATAGGCAGAGACGTAGATCCCTGGTCGAAAGCCACACCCACTGACCCGGTGCAAAGCGGTGGCTGGGTCGCCGACGTCGGTTGGCCTGCAAGGTCTGACGCCTGACAGCATGGAGTAAGTGGGTGTGAGCGCTCTCCCAGACCTCCTCACTTCGTTGAAGCCAGTCTGTTACTGCTGGGAGATCCGTGGGCTCCCCAGACCAGGGGAACAGTGGAGGTTAAAAGCCCAGGACACACTTGAAGGGAGTCATACCCGTGGATGGCCTGACCAGGGAGTTTTGGGCGTACTCTGCCCACATCAGGTACCTGCTCCAGTCAGCTTGACGCTGTTTACAATAAGAGTGGAGGAATCTGATAATCTCTTGGTTCAGGCGTTCAGTCTGTCCATTAGCTTGGGGATGGTAACCAGACGTCAGGCTGATGTTTACTTCCGAGGCTCTTAAAAAAGGAGGCCCACACACAAGAGGTAAATTGTGGACCCCGGTCCGACACAATGTCATCAGGAAGGCCATAAAACCTAAACACTGTAAAGGACCACCCATCGGCCCAATGATGGGTGAAGGTATCTCACATGTTCTGTCTTTTCTTGGCACTTCTATAGAATTGGCCCTGTTGCTCATTTTAGTCTGACTCCAATTTAAATTAATAGTGGCTTCAATTCAATACTGACCATAATTACGTTCCTGATTAACTCATAATTTAATAAAATATTATTTAAGATGCTACATGTAAGTTTCTGTGTCATGTGATAGATAAAATTTAAAAGAACTGAGGCATTACTCCTCCTTGGGTTGGGACATTCCCCATTTTTAACTCATGCTGAGGCTTCTCCAGTCGAACATAAGATGAGGTTTGCCTATTATAACTAATGCTGAGGCTTCTCCAGTCTAACCTAAGCTGAGGCTTCTCCAGTCAAGCATAAATTGAGGCTACTCCATTCTAACTCATGCTGATGCTTCTCCAGTCTAACTTAAGTTTAACTTAACACATGGAATGATCAAGTTAACAAATTATTTTGCCAGGCAGGTTATACTTAAATCAATCAATTAGAATAATCACAAATTATGATTTAAATTACAATAATAAAAATGGTCAACATAGGAAATAAAAAACATAGATATCAGAGTTCAAGTCATACCTGGCAATGATGACACACGACTATGGTGCGGGAAGTTCTGGCTACAGAAAGCTTCCCTAAGTCTTTTGTCTAGCCTCCTTATACACACAGATAAGACAAAGAGTCATAAAATCTACAGCCAATTTGGTCTGGTATGTTCTCTTGACCTGAAGGGGCACCCCGCTGGGATAGATCACACTACAAAGTTTAGGTCTCCTGGAAAGGACATACTCATGACAACAGTGTAGATTATTTTCCAAGTTTAAAGCCCTTAAAATGCTACATCCCACAATAATAGAAATTAGATCTGTTTACCAATCACACCATAACATTTAAAATGATACCAAACATGGAAATTACATCTCAATGACATCACACTGTATGTTGCATATATATGTTCAGTAAGCTCTATTGATCTGAAAACAGAGGAAGAGGGGGAAGTAAGAGGCAAGGGGGAAATGCAGAAACAACGGTCTGGGACAAAACACCAAAAGGTGCTTTATTGCTTTATGGCATGTTTCTACAAACAAACCCAGTGCTTCTCTCTAGACCAGCTGCCTTACAACACAAAATTGCAAAGGATCTCCGCAGTCTCAAAGGCAGTAGGTAACTTGGGTAGAGCAACCAAACGGCAGGCTTTAGAAAAAATTGTCCACAATAGTGAGGATTGTGGTGTTGCCATGTGAGTTAGGCAGATCCATAATAAAGTCTATCGCTATGTGGGATCAGGGTCTATGTGGTGTGGGTAGTGGTTGTAGGAGACCAGCAGGTAACTGTCTGGGCATTTTGGAAACCTGATAAACTGGGCAGTTCTGCACAAAGGTGATGGTATCACTCGGGAGGTTAGGCCACCAGTAACGATTTCTCAGGAGGTGGATGGTGGCCACGATACCAGGATGTCCTGAGCTAGGGCTTTCATGAACCTGAGTGATTACACGCTTTCTGAACTGTTCAGGGACAAACGTAAGATTCTTGGGGCAGTCGGGAGGTCGTGGTTGAGACTCATTAGCTTTCAAAATTTCTGTGTGCAAATCCCATTGTACTGGGGCGACTAAGATCTTTTCTGGGATAATATTTTCAAGGGATCCTGACCTAGGGGTTACTTCGGCCTGACGAGAGAGGGCGCCGGCTTTGGTATTCTTGGTGCCTGGCCTATAAGTGACGGTGAAATCAAACCCAGTGAAGAACAGAGACCATCTCGCTTGACGGGGATTTAGGCGTTTGGCTGAACGCAAGAACTCTAAATTCTTGTGATCAGTGATTACAGTGAAAGGGTGTGCAACCCCCTCGAGCCAATGTCGCCAGCTCTCAGTTTTAAGGAAGTGGCCATAGCTAACACCTTCTTGTCATCCATGGCCACTCCTTTGTGGCTGATAACGAAACCCAGGAAGGTGGTACTTGTGGTATGGAACTCACACTTTTCACTCTTTACATATAAGTTATTTTGAATTAAGCGTTGGAGAATGGAGCGGACATGTACGACGTGTTTCTCTAGGGTTTCTGAGTAAATCAGTATATCGTCAATGTATACTATGGCAAATTTATCAAGCATATAGCGGAATATATCATTCATAAATGATTGGAACATGGAGGGGCTGTTAGCAAAACCAAATGGCATAACGAGGTACCCGTAATGCCCAGTAGAAGTGAAAACGCCGTCTTCCACTCATTCCCCTCCCGAATACGAACTAGGTTGTAGGCACTTCTAAGATCTAGTTTTGAAATTTGAAATGGAAGGTTCGTGTGTACACAACCAGGGCAAACCCAGAACGATGGTGTGATTCAGTGCGGAGCTGGCATACAGACATATGTTCTCAGAGTGGAGCACCCCCACGAGCAGATGTAAATTCTCAGTCTGGTGCACCACTCTTACTAGTCCCAAAGGACGGTCATCTACGCTTCCACCCCTAGGGAAGAAAAACATGAGATTAGAGGGATATTGCTTCTTTTAGCAAACTCTAAATATATAAAATTAGCAGCAGCACCCGAATCGATTAAAGCGAAAGAATCTATAGTTATGCTATCTGTGATAAGAGTCACTGAAACATGAATTGAGTTATTTTGATTATTGGTAGTGGAGGCTACACTCACCTGTGATGGTTTAGAGACGGGTCGGACGGGACAGGAGGCTCTTAGATGACCAGACTGACCACAATATAAGTGGAGACCGGAACGGAGACGATTCTCTCGCTCCTCAGAGGAGAGATGAGCGTAGTTAATTTGCATGGGCTCGGGACTGAGTGCACACTCAAAGCTTGGGGTTACGTAAGAACGGTGTGGTCGCCGTGACCGAATAAGGGTATCAACTTGGATTAAAAGTTCAATGTACTCACTCAGGTTCCGACCCTCGTCGTAACAGGCCAGTTCCGACTGGAGTTCGGTATTAAGTCCCCGGCAGTACAGTAGTTTCAATGTATCCTCTACCCATATGGTTTGAGCGGCGAGGGTTCGGAAATTCAGAGCATATTCCGCAGCAGTAAGCCTTCCTTGAGTCAGAGTGAGTAGCTGTTCACTGGGACTCAGGCCTTCGGAGGGATGTTCAAAAAACCCCCAGTACACAAATAAAAGTAACACCATATTTACTAAGGGCAGACAATTAAATAATTTACTGCCTGAGCTCTAGATCAGCCAGTGTCCACTCAGAATTGGATAATTCAAATAACTGGCAGAACAACATCTCCTGTGCCCATGTTTGATTCTTGCAGACATATTTCATGTGTTCAGTATATTTGCCAAGCACTAAAGTTGTGGGTGATTTACAGTGGTGGAGGTAATGAATTACAACTACTCACGTTACTGTAATTAAGTAAATTTACAAATTAAGCTAAGTAATGTATTTCGTTATTTTTAAAATCACAATTCGTTACGGAATACTGTAATTTGAATTAATATTTCAACCACTGACCGGCATTTCGGTAGCCAATAAAAATATCTCATCTTAACGGACCAATAAAAAGCGTGGTACGATATTTGAACCAAAAAACAAGTTCCGGCTACTGCAGATTTACGTGAGCTGACCGTCATCGTACAGTCAAGAAGTTATTGATTGACACATGGAGATTCAAGACAGCAA
>JAZGTI010005334.1:0-25663 GCA_036877585.1 Botia kubotai
TGTTGGAAAACCTGAGCCCTGTGTATAGCACTTATTCACTGTTGCCTCTTATTGTAATCGAAGTTGCTTCCTGTCCTGATTTGTAAGTCGCTTTAAATAAAAGCGTCAGCTAAATGACTAAATGTAAATGTATTGTATTACTACTATCACTATTTGCATCTCTATTTTTAACAACATTATTGCATCTATTTATTTTATTTATTTTCTTCATTAGTAATTACATTCAAAGTGTTTTAAAATTCTGCCATGAATTTATTATCACAGTTGGTGGTCTTTGGTACCACTTTTACATTTATAGCAAATTTAAGGGAGCAATTAATTAGTTTCATTAGGATGAAATCTTCAGTTAAAAGTGTGTGGTCGTCATGCTCTGTTTGTGATTCATTATCAAGTCCAGCAAGCCCTCCAAATAAACCCACCCTAATGACATCATCTTTTTTAGAATTGTGAGTAAAACACATCAGCATGTCGTTGTTTAGGTTTAAACAGTTTGGATGGAACAGAACAAACTGTTCAAAACTGTAACTGTTATGGAGGAGGCCGCCGCTCCGCCTCTACCTCCCTGCCAGAGGGAGCGTCACCCGAGTATTAGTTTTCCAGTGAACTACAATTACCATGTTCCCCATACCTAGGGCTGATTACTTCCTGTTTGCCGCACCTGTTCCCAATTAGCCTCATTGCGATGTCTTGTTTTGCCCAGTCAAACATTTCAGAGTGGGGTTTCCCCTGTTGAGTACCTGGTTTGTTTTGGGTTGTCTCTTGTTTTGATTGTTTGCTGCCTGCCTTTTGTTTTGCTTTCGATTACATGTATGATTGTTTTCTGCCTGCCATGACCTCTGCCTGCCTGCCTGAGTCTTTGTTACAGTAACATTAAACTGTACAACAAAACTGTAGCATTAAAATTTAATGTTTCTGGAAACATTTTGCATATCTCTACAATATCTCGGAAATATAAAGAGACACAGATCTTGCATGACAACATCTTTCGCTTTTAACATAGCGTGCATTTTATATTTGCATCCGTGCAGTGTTTCTCTTGTTGCGAAAGTATGTGGGTGTAGAGCATGCATTGTGGCATTTCTTGACTCTTATCTACTGTAAAATCATGAGAAATAGGCTCAGACTAACATGTGTCACTTGACATTTATAGAATATGAATATAGAATAAGTTTATGCTGCTCTGGTGTTTTCATGTTAACGTTTTGTTATTAGAGTATAAAGTATGTTTGTTGTCATTGAGTATGATTGAGTTAGCACATCACGCTAACCCTGATTTCTATGCGTTATCTGGACCAGAAATGTGGACCCAGAGCAAGAGAACTATGATGACATCAGCTCACTTCCACCACCCTCTCCACCACCTTTCAAACCTGGAGGTAAACATAAATACACAAGCCCCAAAATAGGACACCTCTATTTTAAACTGGTCAAGACCCACCAACTTTGACAGTCTACTCTCCTGACTCTGATGTAAAGCAGTAAGTTTTTATTTTTATGTGCTGTTTAGAGCTCTCCATTTAGGCCCCTGTTTTATTAAGAGATCTCATTTGAGGTATTTTTGTGCTATAAACAATGAAATTGGTTATCAGAATCACTTCGTAACAAGTATCCGTAACAAGTATCTTATGTGTGGATGTGGATTATAAAGGAAGTGAAGCGGAAAGTCTGTGGTCAAGCCAAACTTCCCTTCATCCCCTCTTTAGGCAAGACCATAGAACAGGAAGTCTATGATGATATTGATTCAAATGACCAGCTTAACACGTGATACATGTTGAGGAAATAAGAAAACTTTAGGAAAATAAGAAAATGTATTGTTTGCCTGTTAACTTATATTCTTAAATCTATGTACTCACATTTAAGATTAAACTTGTATTCTTTTCTTTTTCAGCAGTTTTCATAGTGATGGTGAGTAGATGTGCATAGACTGGTACTTTCAGAGAGATTGGATGTGGTTGACATGACTGTGTTTTGGACCCGGCCGGGAATGAAGAGTTTCCTCCCCCATTGGCAGAGATCAGCTGTTTATCATCTTTCTTTTTTACATTTACATTTAGTCATTTAGCTGACGCTTTTATCCAAAGCGACTTACAAAGTTTATGCATTTCACCAGATGGAATTGCAGAAATAGTAATTGTTTTCAAACACTAAAGTAAAGTAAAAAATACCCCCATCTATGATCTATGGTTAGACAAACAGATAGTCTCACCCCAAACTAAAAATGATTGGTTGAGCCAATGTTGCTGTGTCTGGGTGGTCAGGTTGCTCAACCAAACAGAGCAACGTTTTGATAACATCACAATGTGAACTGTTAGAGTAGATGCAATATTTAATTTGATATGAATGTAAATGACATAGTAAATGTAAATGAATGTAGAATGTAAGTTTATAGTTAAAAAGGTTAGGACATTAAAACAGCACCTTATCTTCCACTGTCAAATTAAAGATGCTGTCTAACTTGACAAAGAACCATATAGGCGGCAAAATACAAAATCACAACATTTTCCTCTTATCTTATATTTATTTTTACAATGAGCTGTCCTATATGGAAGTATAGCCTTTTGCTTTCATGTACACTGTGCAAAAGTCACACACTTATGTATGTTGCTGAGCGACCTCAGTTATTCTGCTATTGCTTTAAACATAAGCATGTGTTCCTGTAGCTCAGTTGGTAGAGCATTGTGTTAGCAGCGCAAAGGTCATGGGTTCGATTTCCAGGGGAGGACACGTACTGACAAAATGAATAACTTTAATGTACTGTAAGTCACTTTGGATAAAAGTGTCTGCCAAATGCATGATTTAAATGTAATGTAAAACAAATGAGAACATTTCAGCTTTGTATTTGTATGTTGTGGATAACTGCAAACCATCAGCAGGTAAAAAGACTGCTTTGTTTTACCAGCATACAATATTACCTGCCATAAATTAAAGTGTTAACATTGTTTATACTTATTATTGTTTATCTACTGTTTCTTCAGGTGTGATCCAAGAAAGACTAAGCAGCAAGAGAAGGAAGAAAAAGAGTTTTGGAAGTTTAAGGTGAGTTTGTCGTATGTAGTTCATACATCAGCTTTGATTCTTGTGGATTTGTTATGGCTATTGTTAAGCTGGTAAATTGCATTTTAAAAGATATCACGCTATTAAACAGTTTGAAGGGCCCATCAGAGTTCTTTACACCATGATGGTTCATCCCAATGCTAATTTGAAGAAGGCTGGCAACAAAGAACTGACGGTGGTCCGTGGAGAGATTCTGGATGTTCTCCAGCAGACCAATGAGAAGAAAGTTCTGTGCCGTAATAATCAGGGGAAATGTAAATCACACGCCACCTGCTGGAAAACACGCTATAGTCCTGTTCATATTGAGCTGCTTTTGATCTCTTTTTGATGAGAGAAGTAATTTAGATTCATTTCAAGCTCTTAACAGTTGAAACAGAAACCCTTTCACTGTGTGGAAACCTGATTTTTCTCTCTCTTTGCACTGTTGAATACGTGCCTCTGGATTACCTTCTGTATGTGTAAGTATTAATTTGTTTTAATACTGTGATACATTTTGTAGTTTCTAAATTTAATATGTAATTTTCATTTCTAATTTTAAATATTTTTTAAAATCTTTTTTTTTTTATTTCAGGGAGGGTGAAGTTTATGATGACATTGATAATGCATCAGGTAGAGAGTGTTTATTAAACTAAAAACTAGTAGATTTTTTTCAAGATTTGATTAATATAAAGAGAGAAACTATTTAAATGCAGCTATTTATTTGTAAGCATAAATGACTGTACTTATTGTTTGTTTGTTTAATGGCAGATATATATGACAATGATGAGAGCTGACCTGCTCAAAGATGATGGTCATCATCCATGTCATTGTATCAGATGTGTTAACACCTGAGAAATTAAACAGAGACTAAATATCACCTGTTTTGCATTACAAATAAATGAATTATATGGTTTAGGCAAATCATTGTTTAAAGTTCTGTATATATAGAACACTTTGTAAAGCATTCGACATATTTTTTGTAATTATCGTAGAGATGTTAACAGTATATTAGCAGTACTGTTAGATTTTTTTGTGATATATGACAGCCCAGGACTGTTTAAATAACAATTAATAGTTCTATATTTGTTCTCTAGATTATTATTGAAATATGTACTTATGTTGAAATATGTACTTACTTTGAAAATAGTCTATAATAAAATGCAAAGGCACCATGCTTAAAAGGCCAAAATTGAAGGCACTTAAGCAGAACACAGTACAAGGTGTTCTCATTGTTATTGGTATAACTGACTGACAGGTAAAGTCAGGCAATCCAAATGGCACGTGACGTCATGCTATGACGAAACTCGAATCGGCTATTGACTACTTTGGTCTGACGTCAACATCAACTTCCTGTTCAAAGTCCTCTTTACTAGTGGAAGAAACCTTTAGAAATTTCAATTTCTAAGTCAATTTTTAACTTGTTTTGAAAGTGTTCTGTATGTTTTTGATTTAGCGAACCTACCAATGACCTAGCTGATTTGCTACGTTGCGTTTCTGACGGGGAAATATTGGCAAAAGACTGTTGAAGGGTTGTGTTTCTGCAGATGAAAGTTAAATAGTCATGCAGAGTTCAGTCGAGTCTTTTATAAATGTGTTAGAATCATACAGAGGAAGAGACAAAGTGGTAAGTATTTTAATTTATATATGCATAACATTTTTAAATATTGTAGTTTGCGTTTTCAGTTACGCATACCGGAGTCAAGAAAAATGCTTAATGGTGACGTCATATGTTGTCTATAAAGACTAATTACATTGCTGGAAACCCAGTGATGATATATTAATTTACTGTATTATTTTGTAATGTTTATATACAATTATTTGTTTTGTATACAATCATTGACTGTTTATACAGTTTTAGGTTTTCGTAAAATTCCTTGCATTTGTGCTGGGTTTAGATCAGGACTCTTTGCTATGGATCTCAACTAGTTGGTGGAGTTTTAGCTAGCAAGAACCTTCAGTCTTCATTAGGGAAAAGTCTCCTGCTCTTCTCCGCCCAGCTGAGTCAATGCAGAACCACGCTAAGACTCTTTGATGATCTGTCCATGCTGGGGTACTCTATGAGCTATGGGTTAGGAGCCAAGGTGAGGTCACAGGCCTTCTGCTGGTGAAGGTCTCAGTGTAAATGTAATGTTGGAGTTTTGAAGGAAAGTTTGGAGTAATGTGTGTTTCTCAGGAGAAAGACTCTTTGGTGCGCTGGATGTCCATTCTGACCAACGTGGCCGATCAGCTGTATTACCCTTGTGAGCATGTCGCCTGGGCAGCAGATGCAGAGCTCATTAAGACCAAATCTGACAGGTGGTGGGTGCTAAGCACAGTCCTGTGGGGCTCCTCGCTCTTCCTGAACATCCTCAGGTAAAAGTACAGGAGACCCAGCTGCACCATATACAGTGGAGTCAAAAACCACTAGAAACCACACTAAAAAAGAAACATTTTCTCTAGTGGTCTTAGACCTTTGGACCCCATTGTACATGAATATGCATCTTTCTTAGTTAAATAACACATTTTATTTTTAGATCCATCAGACTCATTTTGATTCTAAAGAGGAAAGTTCAGAAGTGTCAAATGTCAGACTCAGCTGACAGCAGGTGGGTCTTCATTTCTGAGTTCAGGTCTGAATGTTTATTGTGCCATTTTTACTCGTTTTTTGTACGTTTTGTAATGGTGCATTTTCTTGTCTGACCGATAGGGAGGAAATGTTGGCTCACAAAGCTTCACTCCAGAGGCAGATCAGAGGGGAAGTGTTCAGTATCCTGAGCAGCCTGGCAGACCTCAGCAATGCCATTCACTGGATGCCACCTGGACTTCTGTGGGCTGGACGCTTTCCTCCTTGGCTGGTGGGACTGATGGGAACAACCTCCTCTATGATTGGCCTTCTGCAGATGAGCTCCAATGAGCAAGGAGTGTGTTCATGACTGTTTGTGGGATGATTTTACACATATAAATCATTTCCAGTGTTGATTTCAGATCTGTTAATAATTTGCATATAAATAACTGACTGCTGGTTGCTGTTGTAATTCAGCCCAGACAGGGAGATCCAGTATAATAATGATTGTTTCATGTTGTAATTTTATGTGCAATTTATACATAACTGACAGATCAGTATTTTATATCAGTATTGTTATTAAATTACACACTGATGAATAATAATAATAAAAACTAAAATTGTATATTTAATTGTATGTAGATTAATGCCTTAGTGAAAAAAGTCAGATAAAGTAAAAAATCATGCAGATACTGATATTAATGTAAATATTAATAAATGTAAGTGTAATTGCAAAATAAATTATTTTTCCACAATTGTTCTGGATGTGAAGATACGATTAATAAGCTTTAAGGCGTAGAGCAATATTTTGCAACAACGTTAAAACTTCAGTCATTATTGAGAATACCAAGATGAATAACGATGCGATTGTTTAGTCATGCCTTGTCTCTCCTGCGCACGCGCAGTGTACATGTTCCGAAGTACGTTGAAGTTTTGCGGTTCGGCACGATAACTGAAAACAGAATACACTTTATTCGATATTCATGACAATAATTAGGCGGAATGACTCATCACAACACAACCATCTATTGACAGACTCTAAACTCCACCCGTTTAAATGACAAGAAAGGATTTATGTGATCTTGACACATGCATGATTATTAATGGATATTTATATGGACGGTAAGCAGAAAGAATGACACCTTAAAATAAAGCTAAGATGTTGTACAAATTATTCTGTAGTAAATATGAGTTTTAAAAGAACTGTTCACTTTACAAAATCTGATTTTTCCTGCTTACTCGCTCAATATTTGCATACATGAGTAGTTACCATCCACGCAGCATAAGTCAACACAGATGATCAGAATGTTTGTGTGTACAGGTTTGTCTGTACTTACATTTGATATATAATATGTGATATTGTTCTTATGAGGACATTTGAGGACATAATACGGTAAAGTTACAGTATAGTATATTAGTATAACATATGCATATAGTATGAAAGTATTGTTACTGTATGATAACTATTCTCTGTATAAGAGGTTCTCACTCATACAGCTTCTGAGATGTTTGTGTTTATTTATGCACGTCTTTTAACAGATAGCAACGTGTCTTTGCAGCTCTTAATTGCTCTGTTTTACCTTCATATCACCTACCAAAACCTACTGTGGTTGTGGTAATAAAATATAAGAGATTTGTTTTTTTTATTGGTTTCTATGTAGTTCACATACTTCTTTTTGTGGTAGTTAATACTTTTGCTGACTCTTCACTAAATGGTATTGACATACTGACTGAGCACCATCTAATCAGATCACTCCGATCATCCAACCAGAGACTCTCATTCATTTCCATTTCTCTGTAGTTGCCCCCAGACTCTGGAATGACTTCTTATTATCCCTCTTCTATTAGACCAGCTTTTATCTGTTTTGAAGTTAAAAACCTGTTTGTAAAGCACATAAAAGAACCATAGTGTTTAATGGTGCTATATAAATAAAATTTCCATTGCTATATTATTTGGAAAATTTGGAAAATTACAATGAAAACATGAACAGGTATGTTCAAAATTACGTCTAGTAGTAGTTTACGGTAGCCTGTGTTTTGGTTTATTTCGTAGTCATCAATTGTTTCATCAATATTCATAATCTGTTTGTTTGTTTTTTGCATAGGGCAAGACTTCTCTATAGGATGAATGACTTTTGATAGATTTCTAATGCTCTTACTTGAAGATATTTAAAAGCTGCTGGACGAGGCTTACACTGACTGTACCAATACAAATGGCAGAGCAGGATTTTCACCCTGATGGAGGTTTGGGGTCTGAACAGAGTTCCACACCCACCACTCATAATTCCTCAAACATTCAGTTCAGAGCTCTGGAGACACATAGGGCTCCTGATGGCCCTAATCTCTCATGCCCTTCTCTCGTGGTGGAGTCTAAATGCTCAGCTAACCCTCCTGAATCCACAATCTTCCCTAGTGAAAATCTACAGAGCCCGGAGTTGGAGGATCTAGATTCCTATAACCTGATCGAGCCTCCACCACTGGACTGGAGGTCTGACTCTTCCAGCGAGACCGGTTCGGTTGGAGAACTTGAACTTGACACTTCCATGGGAGAGCTTGAGGTGCCTGGATTTTTCAACACAGATTTGAGTGAAGACACAATATCTACTGTAAGTGATTATGAAGCTCAGAACTCCACTGTGGCTTCTGACAAGACAGAAGAGCATCCAGCTAAGGAAATGTGTGAGAAGAAGCCTGAAATTATTGTTTTTCAAAAACAAGCAGATCAGCAAGAAAAAAAAGAGAAGCAGGTGAAGGAGGGAGAAGTGAATGAAGAAACTGAGAAGATGGAGGAGAATATTAGGAAACATGATCTTGACCACACCCACATTCAAAATCTACTAACTCAGCTCCATCTTTTCCATCCATCAACACCAATCAGCAGTCCAGCCCAGTCCACTGCTGATGAGTCAGCCAATCATGGTGCTCCACATCACTCTTATACTCCAGTGGAAGCTGTTACCCTCTCCGGCCAGAGGATTGAGCTTAATGCCCAATCAGCAACTACAGATAAAGACAGAAGTGCCCCTACAGCCCTGCTCTTTTCACAGGAGTACAAGAGAGATCTTCTGCAGCTTTTGGAGGACCCAGACCCCAAAGAACCGAGAACCGTTCCTCAGCTAGTTCACACGCCCCTGCTGACCCCTGGTGCAGACCCTCAGTCAGGGCTGAGACGGCAGAGCAGTGATGCAGAAGAGATGATCCCCATATCTCACAGTGAGGATATCTGGCACAGACACCTGCAAGATGAGCTGCTGGTCTCAGGAATCACAGAGGAGGATCAATGGGTGACGTCTGAAAGTTTGACCCCCAATCAGTCCGTAGGGGAGAGCAATGATCTGGTGAGAGACTGTTGGTGTTTGTTTATGGGTGATAGAATCATTAGGATTTGTTGATGTCACTCAGGTTTTGTTTTTTATTTGTTTTTTCAACAGGAAGTTGAGGCACAGCCTGCTTTTAAGAATGGTATGTGGCTCAATGCAGAATTCATTTATGTTTCTGTTACATAGATCTTGTGAAGCGGATGATTAATAATTTAATTTTGTTATTGCTGTTTGAAGTGCCTGGGCCTTGTGACCCTGAAGATCTCCTGGATGGAGTGATCTTTGGGGCTAAATATCTCGGATCTACACAGCTGCAGTCAGAAAAGAATCCTTCCACCAATGCCCGTATGGCCCAAGCACAGGAGGCCGTGGACCGCATCAAGGTTGAAGAATATCAAAACAAAAAGCTTGTTTTGTCATCATTTACTTACCCTCATGTCATTCTAAGCATGTATGACCTTTTTCTATTTTGTGGAACACAAAATGAGTTACAGCGCAGAATGTCCAGACAATGAGAATAAATGCAGACCAGGGACTGTCAAGCTCAAAAAATAACAAAAGAACATCTCACCATATGAAAAAGATTATGGAATAACATAAAATTTAATAAATAAAAACAGAATTGTCATTTTGATTGGAGCTAACATTTTAAGCAGACAGTATTATTAAATGTGCACCAGCTGATCAGAAACAATGTTGGATATTTGTGCATGTGTGTTTATGTAATATTCAGGCACCTGAGGGAGAGTCACAGCCTATGACCGAAGTGGATCTGTTCATTTCCACACAGAGAATCAAAGTCCTGAGTGCAGACACACAGGTTGAGTACAACAACATGCTTCTCAGTGACTCTGATGCTGTGTGATTTCTGATGTGTGGCTGATTTCTCCTGATGGTTCCAGGAGGCTATGATGGACCACACTCTGCAGATGATTTCATACATTGCAGATATTGGAAACATTGTGGTTTTAATGGCCCACAGAAAGCCAGCTGGCCGCAAGACAGCAGATTCAACAGCCACCTCTACAGCACCACCGAAGAAGTGCTGGATGATCTGCCATGTGTTTTCTTCAGAGGATGTAAGTGAAGGTTTTTGTCTTCTGTAGTGCTGACATCTTTGATTCATTGTCAATAATTAAGTGTTTTTGGTAAAATATTTTTTAAGGACAATACCGTGGTCTGAGTAGTTCATGCTCATTTGTTTCGGCCTCAGGCTCAGATCATTGCACAGGCTATCGGTCAGGCATTTGGTGTTGCATACCAGCAGTTTCTATATGTGAACGGAATTAAAGCCAGTGACCTTCGACCAGGCGAATACAGTGATTACCTCGGCACTCAGGAGCTTTATAACGGAGACCTGGATCACTTTTCACGCTCTGAAAACATTAGAGAGGTATGGCTGCTTTTCCTCTCTGCCGATCTGTGCCGAAACATCTTCTACTTTACTATAATTAACTAGCAAAATTATCATTAACAGCAACTATTATGAACATTGAAACCAGCAGTGAAATAAAAAGTATGATTAGAAAAATATAATAAAATATTTCAAAAAACAAACGTTGTTAATAACAAAAAATAAACAAGCAGTTTAATTAGACATGTAGCATCAGTGTGATTGACATGTGAGACCACAGTTTAGTCAGAGCTAGGATTAAATAATTTGTGAAAACATTATATAACTAAGAAATAAATCTATACTGTTAGATTGTATCTGCCAAAACTATTTAATTTAATATGCAAATTAAATAAACACTATTTATAAACTAACAAAATAAAATAAGAACTCAAATAAATGAAAATGCAAACAATGAAATGAAAACAGCTAAAATTAAAAAAATATATAATGGCTTCCGTGACTAGTTTAAAATAATTTTCAGGTATGCATATCAAAGAAGCCAGGGGACATTTTAGGTGTAGCAATTGTGGAGTCTGGCTGGGGATCAATCTTGCCGACAGTTGTTGTCGCCAACCTGCTCCACGGTGGTCCTGCTGAGCGCTCCGGCAAGTTAAGCATCGGGGATCGCATCATGTCTGTTAATGGCACTAGTCTGGTGGGACTCCCCATCACTACCTGCCAAAGCATCATACGAGTAAGATGAATAAAACAATAAAACCACAATTCAAATTCCTGACTGCTCTGCATCTCACTGCTGGGATGTGCCCATACTTTATTTTATCTAGGACCTGAAGGGTCTGTCAGTTGTGAAGCTGAGCATCGTCCACTGTCCACCTGTCACCATGGCGATTATCAAGCGTCCAGACCCCAAGTATCAGCTGGGGTTTAGTGTGGAGGATGGGATTGTAAGCAGCAGTGTACAACCCTCAAAAGACATTATGTTGCTGAAATCGTATCAGGTGTATAATATTCTGTTGTCTATATGTGGAGTTTTCTCATTTAATGTGACTCCTGTCATAGATTTGCAGTTTAATGCGGGGAGGAATCGCTGAACGGGGAGGCATTCGAGTTGGCCATCGCATTATTGAGATCAACGGGCAGAGTGTTGTGGCCACAGCCCATGAAAAGATCATCCACATCCTATCCAATGCTGTAGGAGAGGTGAGACGACACTGTTCACACTGAACACAAATCTTAATTTCACAAACTGACTGTCCACACTATTATTCTGCAAGCAATGAAATCAGATCAGTCAGACAGTGTAGACAATATCTGGTGTATTTTACATCAGATATAGATGAATTTAGCCTCTGTTCATCTCTCATTCACTGTTTACTAGAAAGCAAATTGTCAAATAGTTCAGTAAATGTAGAAAAAGAAGTAAAGAAAACTACAAAAAAACACAAAACTAACTAAACACACAAACACATATCTCAATAAATAAAATAAGTGTTTTATCTCATTTGTTACAGATTCATCTGAAGACTATGCCAACATCAACATACCGTCTCCTGACTGGACTAGATCAGCCGGTGTTCCTTTAAGATGCATGCAACTTATTAAATACAGTTTTCAATATTTTAAAAAGCAACATGGAGCTGGACAGTGTAAAAGAGAAACAGATTATGGATTTCAATTTTAAAGCTATTTAGAGACTGAAATGCATATAAAATTATTTAACTGCTGGTTTGTAACATGTACATTTATTTGTGTTAATGCTGCAAAGCCAAGGTGCCTGAGTGTTTGTGTTTGTCTTGTGTTTGAATGACTATGCATTAGGATCCACAACTAGGCTGAACATCTTAATGCAAATTAAGCTTCTTGCATTATCACTGTAATGACTTTGTTCAGTTTTCTAAAGTACATACATGCTGTTTACAGAGGTCAAGATTTAGTGCCTTTAAAATGGATGCTGATTATCCCATTTTTTCCCCTGCTAAATAGAGAGGTATATTTTAATAACTGTTGTATTAGATGTTTATTAAAGATAAATAAAAGCATTTTTATTGAATTATTAAAAAATAATGTTTATTCTTTAATCTATAACTGCACAGCACTGGAAATATTGTTCTATTGGGTAAATGTCCTCAGTTTTTCTAAAAAATATTATTGTCTTGAGTCTAGCATAACCCATTTGCAGTCTTGTCATTTCTATAATTAATATAAGTGTTTTTTGCACATTATTAGTCTGTATGTTCTACAGAGATAGTGTTATTAAACCTTATGTTCTGTAGACAGTAAAGACAGTAAAGAATCACAAAGCTAAGCAATATGTGTGTGTTTAGTTGGACACATTACAATAATTAGTTAGGATTTAGGTGTAGTTAGAATGTGTTTAATAGTGACAAATACAATTTGGGGTACAGTACAACCCAAAATAGGCAGGTGCTATAGGATCATATATTTTGCTAAATGCCCTGAGTATAGAGAATATGATTGGTTCAGAGCTGTATGTGGTTTCAGTGTTTTGAATGGAAAATCCGCCACATTTCTGTTTCCTCAATGTTATATACAAGTTGTTATATACAATTAATGCAAATTAGGATAATATGGTCATTCATGGTCAGGGAGTGATGGTCAAAGCTAAAGAGATCAAACTTTTAACTTTACACAACTCATCCATTAATTTTTTTCATTTGACGGCATTACCATGGCAGCATAGATTGGTATCTTTCACCATGACCATTGGAACTATGACTTCAATGGTCATGACTATGCCTGCTGCTGTGGAAGAACTTCAGATACTGCAGGAGAAACAAGGTGTCACCACTTTAGCCCAGTCACAGATCACTCATACCCCCAGTGTACAGTCTGTCTACAGTGTGGGACGTAGTAAAACATGCTAATGATCTTTCTTCACAGGTCCAGCTGGTCATTGACCTTCTGGCTGCTTTTCTCATCCTCATCGCTGTCTACCAATCACACTAGCCATGTGACTCCCTGTTAGCATGTGTGTCAGCTTGCCCTCTTGGCAGGTGGCAGTGCAGTTAAGCTGATTAGATTAAGTGAAAACCAGGACATTGAGCCTTTGTGACATTGTTTTTACCCAGTCTTAACATTGCTGACAGCTTACTTGAAATTTTAATCATAATCACGATGACATGACTAATATTACTAAAGTAGTGAATTGTTGTTTGATTTGTTTGTAGTTTAAGTGTAATGATTAATCATGGCCTGTAAGCCTAAACATCTGCTGCGGTAATGATTGCATTGTTTTGTTTATTTAAATATTCTGACCAGCCAGACACTGCAACTAAACTGGTGTGGACATAGTTTGATAAGAATATGTACAAATTAATATGCAATCAACACTGTTGAGCATCAGCGTAACTACACTAGCAGGTCATAAAAGTTTTTTAAATGTTTTGGCAGTAGAACATGATTCTTGTTCAGTGAAAATAGGTTGTGTGGTCACACTTTAAATAATTTTAAAAGTGGAATGTTGTCTGACAAGAATATTTTCCAGTAATGATCTTATGAATAACTGAAGTAAATTGGCACTAGTAAATAACAGTAATTCTGGCAGTTGTAGTTTCTAATATAAATAATATAATATAATATAATATAATATAATATAATATAATATAATATAATATAATATAATATAATATAATATAATATAATAATGACGAAATATCAGAACGAAATGTCTGGCAGCTGATTGGTTGGAATGGTTGTCGTGACTGCAAGGCCTCTCTCTCTCTCTCTCTATCTCTGTCAGGCTCCACCCACCTCTAGCTATTAGCCACTGCGGCTAAGACAACTCTGGACCTTTCGTTTTCTAAATATCTTTAGTTTCTGTTTTTTTCGTGCTTGAGTTTGTGAAGATTGTGAGATGGTTGTGTTAAACAGCAATAACAATGACGAGCAGGATGTAATGTAAGTGTATTTGTGATGGGTGTAGCCGGTAGCTGTCTGATTTGGCTCAGCCCATACGCGTCAGTTGTTTTTGTTAGCTGGTTAAAGCTTATTAGCCGAATTTAAAACACTTAAAAACATTTGCTTCTCAATGTCTGTTTTGCATGTACTGTTTTACATAAGTAAATAAGAGTGTTTTATGATCACCAGTATGATAACGATTGTTAATGCCACTGAAATACTACGTTTTAGTACCTTAGCTAAATTGCTTTGACAACAGGTATATATAAACCAACTGTAAGGTTATAATTAAACTGGTTAAGGGATAAACACCACACCGGTCAAACATAAATCGTGTTTGGAAGCTTTAGATCATATGTGGGTTATTTAGTCTAAATGTTTCTCCTAATGTCTTATTCACTGGTTTTTGTCTGTGCAGAAACCATCCAAGGGCAACTACCTCATATAAACAATAAACAGAAATACAGTTGGTAACAGGACATTAATATAGATAAAGTTAACATCTGTATATGTTGTAGCGAAGTTGTGACCTATTTCCACAGTAAAGCATCCAGCCTGAACCCAGAGCTATAAATAAATTCAGAGAGTGAGTCTCAATTCAGAGCAGATTCTTGGTTCTGTAGTTTTACTACAGTAATGTAATGCCGCTAACTACAAGTACTGTGTGTTTATATACAGTATTTGACCTGTTTTAATTAAGGCTTATGTAACTCACATTCAGAGCTGTACTTGTATTTGTCTTTTACCTGGCGGTGTTGATTTCTGTGACTATAGAATAAATCCTTCGAGAGGACCAATTATTAAATTAGACATTTACATTTAGTCATTTAGCTGACGCTTTTATCCAAAGCGACTTACAAATGAGGACGAGGAAGCAATTTCAACAAGTTTAGTTAAGTTAGTTAAGAAAGTGAAGATGAAATAGATGGGTTTTTAGTCATTTCTTTAAAACAGCTAATGACTCAGCCGTTTTGAGTTATGAAGTTCATTCCACCAACCGGGCAGAGTGATTTCATCCCTCTTTGGGATGGAACCACAAGACGATCATTAGCTGAACGCAAGTTTCTGGAGGGCACATAAGTGCGAAGAAGTGAGAGCAGGTAAGGAGGTGCGAATCCAGGAGTCACTTTGAATGCAAACATCAGAGCCTTGAATCTGATGCGAGCAGCTACTGGCAGCCAGTGCAACTGAATGAACAGCGGAGTAACATGTGCTCTTTTAGGCTTGTTAAAGACCACTCTAGCTGCTGCGTTCTGAATCAACTGCAGGGGCTTGATAGTACAAGTGCGAGGAGAGCATTGCAGTAGTATAGTCTGGAGAGAACAAGAGCTTAAACGAGGAGTTGTGCTACATGTTCCAAAAGGAAGGGTCTGACCTTCCTGATGTGTAGAGGGCGAATCTGCAGGAACGAGCGGTTCTAGAGATGTGGTCAGAGAAGACCATCTTGGATGGAGTAATGGTTGCCCCATCAATCTGGATTGAGAAGTTGTAATGACGTGATGGGTTGAGTGAAACTGCAAGCATTTCTGTTTTAGCAATGTTGAGTTGAAGGTGATGGTCCTTCATCCAACACGATGAAGAAACTGACACCTGTTTCTCTTTTAGCCTGATTGAGCCACACTGCTCATCTTTACCCAGTTCTCCCTCAAAACGTGTTTCTCCAGCCAAAAAGAAGCAGTTCTTTATAAACCAGGCCATCCGTAACTCTGATCTCACCCCAAGAGCTAAGGGCAGAAAGAGTTTGAGACGACAGGAAAACAGTGAGTGCTCACTTTAATATTTGAAAGCCTCAAATAATTATTCAGTTCATCATGTTTATTTCCTGTTCTTTAGTATATGCGAGAACATTTATGTGGATAACTTCAGACATTTTGCTAATTTCCACTAGACTAAGAATTAGACTTCCAATCACAAATACACACCCTCAACTCCAAAATACTTTAAATTACAATCAAAAGTGAACAGTGTTCATTTTAGAGTGAGACAATTGTACTGTTTTAAAAACATCTGGTTTGATTATAATGTAGATTATTAAATTAGGGAGTTCCCAGGTTTATCAAACACATTTCTACATTCATAGCTCGTTTTCTGGACAATCTTTTGGAGAGAGACGAGTGTTCTAAAGAGGACAGTGAAGGCTATGAAACAGCTGCACCCACCATCTTCACTGAAGCCTGCACCAATGGGAACTATGTGGAGGTAAAGCAGGTTCCTTTATACTGCTGTTAGGCTAAGGGTATTTTGGAGTTTTCAGACCTCCCTCTCTTGTGTCCTTTAGTACTGGAGTGATTTTATGAATCGTTCTGGGGAAGAGCAAGAGCGACTGTTGGCTCTGCTCGAAGAGGAGGCCCAGAGGACCCACTCCACCAAGAGCCATAAAGACCAAAGAGAGGGTCTGACAGTATTATAAATCACCCAAACCCACATTCACTTGACATCTTATAAAACAGAGAGTCAATTGTTCAACACAACATCTTGAGCTCAGAGACAATGTCTGTGTGATTTAGTGTATTTTATTAGTACACCCATAGCAACACCAAACAACATTGAAAAATGGTTATTATTTACAAACAGTTGTTTTACAAACAGAGTCGCCTAAGAAACTGAAAGAAAATGGGAGGCAACTTGCTGACTAAAATATTTTGTATTGTTATCTAAATTTCTCAGCTCTGTATACTTAAAGCTGACTTTACTTGCTAAACTGGAATAGGAGAATGTATTTTGACATTAAGATTTACACATTTCACTATTAATAGTTCAGTAAGTATTTGTGATTAAACATGACAGTAAATGATGTCATTCTCATGTCTTCTGAGCAGTAAATCCTGCCTTCAGCGCTCAGGAATGTTTCCAGAGGATCGATCGAAGGTTGCGTGTGACGCTGAGACGCAAACAGATTCCCTTGGTAATTTTTGTATCTGTTGCTTTATAATAAGTAACTTATTGTAAGGTTTGCCTCCTACATCTCCTGGCCTGTAATTCTGTCTGATGTCCGCTCATCCGTCTGCTCTGTTTAAGGGGGTTTTGGAGGGTCTGGAGTCTGATCTGCTGGGATTCTTCATGGCACATCCACATTCAATTTACATTACCAAACTCAGCAGCAGGTGCACAAACCCACCGCATTCAGTTTATCTCTTACCGCGGCAGACTAATTCTGAGCACTACTTACAACTGTACATGCATGTTTAAGATGTTGCTGAAGAAATCAATTAACATTAGAGTGATGTTAGAGTGAAAGAAAACCATGTTTCTCAATCAGGTGTATCTGTGTTTCCACAGTTACGAGAGATTGCTGCTTCATGCTGTCTGCCAATATATGGATCTGAACTCTGCTAGTAAGTGACCATCATATGAAGTGTAATACTGTTTAGACATTTGATATTACAGTTGTGTAAAGCATACTCTAAGGTGGTGAGGATAGTGGAGCATTTGCAGCTTGTTCTTACAGCAGTTGTTTAGAATTGAAACTTGTCTTCCACATTAAGAAAATAACTCTCCATGTACCTTTTAATTTTATGTTTCAAATAGAGATGACGATAGAGAGGCAAAGGCAAAAGATTACAGCTTTAATATGGAGTTGATAATGAGGTCTCAGATAGTTGGCCAGTGAATTGCGACTAGCAGTCCAGTATTAATGTTCTCAATATCTCCTCCCCAAATCCAGCTCTCCATAGACATATCAGCAAACCTTACAGCACAAAATTATTGGTTTCTAGCTGGTTAAAAAAAGCACAGCCTAACTGTTTGGTTTTCCGCAGGCTCTGACTGTAATGGTGCTCGGCAAACAGAGGTGGTCAACAAACAGGAAGCTTTTCTCCCTCCTCAGCCATTGCTGTCTGCCTACCTGGAGCAAATGAACTGAACCACCTCGAACCCTGGCCAGAACCAGTGCTGTATATCCAGCTAGAACCAGCACCACTGCCTCTCACCTGGCCAGCAAGAACTCTGAAACAACATCAAGCTTAAAGGAGCTGTCCTGAAGGCCTTGTTCTGTAGGAGAGACTAACTAGAGTTATGTGCTCAGTCACATGGTCTGTTTCATCCACTTTTTAAATGCATTTTTTGAAGCACCTATTAGTAGATGTTACTACACCTCTCTTTATAAAATGATTGATTCTTTTTCATGTTCTAGACAGATTGTTACATTTGCTATCATTGGCGTCTTTGTATATAATCAATTAAGAAGCAGAATATGATTTGATAATTTATTTAGGGCCTCAACATGAAAATCAGCTGAGGAGGGTTTAAAATTCAGGTGCGTCTCTGCCACATTTGGCCATTGTCATAAACATACAATTCAAGCTCTCTAAAGGGTGACGTCATCTAAATATGCACACACACCACAAAGCTCCATCGTTATTATGTGGTTTCTTTATGTTTACTCCTGTGCAACCTGTTTTGTGTTACTGCACAACAGTACTGAGCACAACAAGTCACCAATTCACATGCATTTGTACAGACTTGAATTTCTGCTCATCTGCATAAGTCAATCTAACCTGACAGCACTCTTGTGCCCAGCACTCTAGAGAACTTGAATTTTGGTACTTGTGTGTTTGCCACTGTTAGCTATCAGGCACTTCTTTTTAATCTCTGCCAACATGCACTTACAACTATGCCTTATCTGCGTCAGTTTTTATTTTTTATATGTAATGTATTAACAAGCCTTTACAAGCTAGGCTTTATTGAGAAGCCTTTATTAATAAGCCTTTACATCAAGGCTGTTATGGTTTACATAAAGGGAAAATGTTTTATACCATCAGTAGTCCTAAAAACTTGAGCAGCTCTTGCATTGGTATTTATAACCAAAGTGTGTGTGTGTACATGTGTATTCTCAGGCATCAGCCTTCATGAATGTGGACATTAAATATTTGCAGTACTTATGGAGAAAGATCTTTTTGTCATAGGTTGTGAGTTCTGTAGGACAATATAAATGTTTGCGTGCCAGTAATTGTGTTTAATGCTATTTATACTTTGGTGGCAAATTCAGAACATGAATATACACACCGTCAACACTTCATTGTGTTTTTATTTCTGTACCTAAGACAAATATAATATGATAGCAAGCATTAAATTAAGATTGTAGTTATTGTGTGGTTGTAGTATGGATCTGTGTGCAAGTCATGTGGACCTAAACATGAAAATAAATAACTTAATGCTTGTTATTGCTTGACTGTGCTTTTCTTTAAAGTGTGACATTTGTATTTAATGTATTTTATCTAAAATTTCCATTTTAAATATGATGTCATATAAGTTTTTTTCATTGTATAAATCATATACAATATTATTATAAAATTATAAATATAAAGTTGCACTAATTCTAAAATATCTAAGTCAGGAACTTTTGAGCTTTACATTAAGCCCCACTTATTCCTCTCCAAACCCTCTCATATAAAGTTTTTTTTTATTAAGTTGGCATTAAGAAATTCCCTGTATATCATCTGAAGTGTTATTGTAGGTGTGTCTTGTGTTTATTCAGGCTAGTAGCAGCCAGTCTGATTTGATGAAGTATGCAGTAATTTAACCATAACTGGTTAAACTGAACCGTAACTGGACCGATACTGACAGCACAGAATGAATGAAATCAATGCATGTCAATATAATATTTTGTTGTGTAATGCAGTTACATTCGTTTTGTGTGACTTAAACATTCAAATTTCTTCTGGGGCCAAATAGTGTATAATCTTTGTAAAGCCCTTTGTAAATAATGCATGTCAGTAGATTATAATTGGTAACGACAATAAGAAAAATAATTCTTACAGAATAAAAAATTTGTATCATCTACTTATTTACCCATGAGTTATGTCCACCTGAATGAGGTGTATCTGCCCAGATGACCTCCTCATGGCAATGAGTGCGGACCACTGGTAGATTATTGTATATCCACTTCAATCCATACAGAACTGAGCCCTGAGAGTGGCCAGTCTGGTCAGCATCTGAATATATGCAAACAGCTGTTTGTTTAAATTCTCAAAGAGCTGCATGAGGGATAAGTCTACTGAAAAATCCAAATCAAGCTGTTCTTGGATTGTTTTGCGTAGTATGGTCACACGCTATGGTTATTGCATAATATGTTATATTGAATATGCAGAACATTTCCAAACAGTTGTGTGTCTGTGTCCAGGATTTCCTGGTGTCTCTGTCAGTAGTTCTGTCCAGCAGGACATTAAAAGGGGAATGGCTTGACCACCAGTTATCTGCACTGACAGCTTCCCACATGAGACACACAAGACCATCTTCTTTTTGTACATCTTCCTAGCTGTACATGTGCTCCCACTGATTACCATCTGTGTTTGCTGCCTGCTGTTTTGCAAGATCATCCAGCCAGCTGTTGAACCTACTGACAACAACTTTTTAGCTTATAAGACAACAACTTTTTGCATATTTTCATTAATACCATTCAGCCCACATTCCATCTAAGCTGCTGCGCCTACAAGCTAAAGATCTGCGTTTACACATCTTACACCAACTGCTGCATTAAACCTTTAGTTTAAAGAGTTTTTTATTCTGAATATCAGTTTCTTAACTTTTTGAATGGATCAAAAACGAAAAAAAAAACTATTTTTATTTATTTTAAATTTTACATGAGTATAATTCTGGGGTTTTGTTCCTTCCATCCCTTTTATTAACGATTAGATTACACGATTACATTGGTCACTTAGTCACAGTTAAAATGTATTAACGTTGTTGCTTTAGATAACAAAATATCGAAAGTGGCATCTGAACCCAAATGGCATCTGAAAATAACAAATAATCCTAACAAACCTATTTAATGGTTACAATGGTGTTGTGTTATCTTTATGTAATATAAATTGTGCTTGGTTTGACATTTTATGGTAATGACATTCGTTCATTTGTGCCCAAATACGTCTGCCGTTTTCTATAAATGCCATACCGCCACTTCCCAGTAGGTGGAAACCGAACACTGTACAGAAACTTCTACACGTTAAGTTAAACCCAACACATATCAGTTCTCAAAAACGGCCTGCACTTGGTCTGTTACATTTACAGACGTATATTTATGCTTTCTCGTATAATGTATAAATACACTTAGTTTATCTTTTAAACATATACATGGTAGACAAAAAAAGATATGTATTCTTTCTTTATATGAATTGTGTCTTTAGTCCTTGTAACACACGATAAACATACAATGGTTATTGGGTGTTTATAAATATGTTAAATCTGTTCAAATATTATTTTCGTCTTCAAAGATCCCCTAACGTTGTCAAAAGGTTTTAAACTAAATTTTGTAATTCTTTAGTCATCTTTTTTCTTCGCAACACCGCTGCTTGTTTATCAATGATTATCAAGGATATACAGCTTTGTGTATGTTTTGCAACAGAACTCCAGCAGCAGACGTTGTTGCATGTGATAAAAGGGAAGGGCTTATGGCAGGGAACGTCGTTCAATGTGTGCATTCACCATATAGCGTATGTACGTTCAGCCCACGCAGAAGACGTCCGACGGGGGTCTAAATGATCGCTCTGCTTTACTTAACAGACTTAACAGATCAACACAAATACAAAACCAATAACAAAAGGCCCCAACACAAGTTTCTGATGTAAAGGTCAATTTATTTGTTTAAACCCGGGGACCTTTCACCCTTAATTAGTGTTGAGTAATTTGTGGATGTTTCCTATAGATGGGGGAAGGCAGCCTCATTGATTCAGAGGTTTGGAATTTGCATCTGATTGCTGTTTGTCAACCAATGGTTTAACTCGTCGACCGCGGCACCGCCTCAGATTAGACGCACCATATGATATGATGTTACAACCAAATTAAGCTCTATATCGAAATCAAATGAGGAAGAGAGAGGTACTATATAGATAGCACGGGCCGTATCGTTACTATATACTTTTATATATTAGTGACTAAATATAATATTGACCTGAGTGCGTTGTTTTACTGGGAAATCGGGATTGTTCCTTCCTCTTCCTGGGAAAAAACTAAACGGAAGTTGAACTGGTAAGTGTAGTGAGTTTTTCCTCTCTCTCTCTCTCTCTCTCTCTATCTCTCTCTCTCTCTCTCTCTCTCTCTCTGTCTGTCTGTCTGTCTGTCTCCGTCCGCAGTTTGCTGTTTGTGTTATCTAGATTTGAAATAAATGGCTTTGTGATGTGGTAAACGCTTCAGAAGTTACATGAGTTTTTTCCTTTTTGAAAGTGTTTCAGTGTCATCTAATGGTATTTTTGTGGCACTGGTTTGATTAGTGATGGTTACATTGTATCAATGTGCTGCAACAGCCAGTAGAATAAACACACCAAACATACAGTAGTGAACAAACTACCAACAGACACGCGATTTATATATGCAAATGTTCGCGTGAAACCCCCAGACCGACTTAGTAGTAGATCAGCTTATTGGTTATGATTTCGATTGTAAGTTTCGTGGTAGTTTCTTAATTTTCTCTGTGATTTAGTGAATATGGAAGTTGTATATCGATTTATTTTTTAAATTAGTATAGTTTTTTAAAAAGGGAATCACGAATATTTTATAAACAGAATGCTGATTTTATATAGACTATATGTGTTTTATGTAAAGTGGAATGTGTGAATTACAAATGACTTTTCCATTACGTCTTTGTGTATTAATGTATGGCTCTAGAGCTTTAGTGTATTTTATGTCATGGCCACCTTTGAAAGCTCTAGATCCCCATAGATCTACATAGGACACCCATGGGAAAAGCAAACATCTGTAAGAGGCCTGTTTAAAATGTAGGCTAAGACTGATTTGATTGTTTTCTCTCCATTCCTAATAAGCTCTTTAAATCAACCCAGAACAGATTTCTTCAGTCTTTAATAAGATCTCTGTTCCACTTAAACAGAAAAGCAGATTTGTTTGTCAGACTACACGTGGCTTCATCACAGCTGAACCACAGCACTCATGTGAGAACAGTTGGTTTCTGCTTCTCATATTTGCAGCAACAGCTGGGAAAAGTATTTGATTCACTAACCACTGACTGCCACAAATCTTGGCAAACTTTTTTCCCCCCACATGCAAATGATCCAAAGTAAAAAAATCAAATGAGTCTCTATCATGCACGGTTTATGTTTGTATTGCATATGTAATTCTTTATCTACGCAAGTCACTACATGCCTTTACACACGTACCGGTTTGTAATTAATAAAAAGAACTTTTTATTACAAAAGAAGTCTGGAGGGATAAATGAGAAATGTCTGTTGGTTCTTTGCCAATAATTAGGTACTTAAAGGGGTAAAATAAGAGAAAGTGCAGATTACATGTTCATGTTCTTGCTTATGTTGTTTTTAGGAGTGTATGTAAAGGGTTTGTAATAAATTGGCTTTAATGAACCATGTTAATACCAAAAAACTTTTTTTTTTAGATATTATGCAGGTTTTAGTGTTTGCTTTGAAAAACAAATACTGTGGCTTGTATGTCTGGTGTCACGTGCATTTTGGCACAATTAAAAATCATGTGTTGGTTTATAGAGCCTCATGTTAAAACGCCCTTTGGCCAGAGAGAGAGAGAGAGAGAGAGAGGGGGGATATTGGTGTGTAAAAGCATTTCAATGATTAAAGTACAGATCTTAAAGATCTAAAATTATAACTGCACATTGAGTAAATGGTTCATAGAGTTCAGACTGTTGTTGCATTCCGGAAATGATGTTCACAATGCAGTCCGATTGCATGCTTGCTTTTGTAATAATGTGGTTCATCGTTCTCTGTGCCAAATGATGCAGATCTACATTAGCAAACATAACCAACTGTAACTGTGGCTGCACTGGAGGCAGCTGTGATCGTGACAAGCCTCTCTGTAAGCAGATTTGCATGACACGTGTAAGCATAGATTTGATAGTCGCGGTAAAACAACCAGGGGCTGTACAAGAAGAGGAACTTTTATACTTGCTCTGTGTCAAAATTCCATGAAATCATAACACTACTTCATTTTAATTAAATTTAATTTAGGTCATTTGGCCATTTTAAGATTATTATCATTGGATGATTAACAAAAGCATTAAATATGAGTGCCGTTTCCAAATCGGCCAACAGCCATCACATTGGATATCATATAATTTTCTGTTAGTTCATATCTGTGTGCATATGTCAGCATGATGTAAGCCATCAACCACACCCGTTTCTTAGTATCAGTTTCAGCCACTGAAAACCAGGTTGATTACTTGAATCCACTTAAGTGTGTGAAGTGTGAAATTAATTAAAAAAGTAAAAATATTCCCTCCTTTCTCAGCTTTTTATACAGAGACAGCTTGCAAGTCGTTTGTCGGCTAATTTTCCAGAAAATATGAACTTTGTGCTGCTGTCAAAACTTTGCTGTTTGTTTGCAGCAAGCATCCACGCAACTGTGCTGACATGGCAACATTGCCGCAACCAGTGGTGTGTGTTTGGGCCGGGACTGTGTTGTGTTTGTTGACCAGACTGCCACTGTGTTTGTTGACCAGAGGCAGGTTGGGGGACAATGAGTACCATGTAAGAAAAGTAATTATTTTGGTAGTATTTTAATTTGGTTACGCTAATAGCACAAACATTATGCAAGGAAATAAAATCACATCAAGCACTGTTGTGTGTGCTGCAGGTTCACAAAATGGTGACTAGCATAAGCAATCTTTACTAAGTCTCAGTGTTATTTTGTTTGTGAAATAAAATGGTGTGTGGGCTCCAAACTGATAAGACACAGAGGAATGAGGCCTTGCATCCTGTCACACCTGTTGTGATCAAAATGAAGCGACCGTATCAGCCATTATCGTATTTTCCGGTTTTCAGGTTGACAAACTCCACTCCAAGCTGGCCAAACAGGTTTCAGCTTTACTTGTTTTTGGGTAGTGTTGAATGGGATCAGATATCAAGTGTCACACGGCTCAAGCTCGTGTTGTCAAAAATATGGATATTTCGATAAATATCGATACTAGAATATATGAAATGGTATCAATACTTATTTCCCGAAGTATCGATACACTCTCAGTCTAGCTTTGGCAGTCTAGCTTTTCCCTTTTCTCCAACAGCGAGTTGACCGCAGTGCTCGTCTCGTCTCATTTGCGCCGCTTAAATAGCGTTAGTGAGTAAGATGCAAGTGCGGGGCCGCGACTGGCTTTGGTTGAAAAAGAGCACAGCAGAAGTGCTGTCCACAACTATTTTAGAGTTGAGACAAATGAACACAGAAAGGCAAAAGACACAAGCACGCCAATTTGCAAGCGTTGTTACAAAGCAGTGCTAACAAAAGGTCCTAACACCACTAATTTAGCAAAGCACCTGAAAGAGAGACACCCGGACCTATCTAAAGAGTTTCAAAAGGTTGGTAACTGCTCTTATTTTAACATTACTGAAATATTAATCAAGATGGCCCAGTATTGCTGATATGAGTGTCCTCGTGTCGTTCGAGTGAGGTTTATTTTTGCATGTGATGCACCTTTGCGCATCAGTGTTTACTATAACGCTCTGTTTATGTGCGCTGATCAATGAATATATGTGAATACAAAATTAAAATCTGCTCATCATATATACATATATATGATTAATACAT